>CM067369.1:169005106-169105996 GCA_034401795.1 Chaetoderma sp. LZ-2023a | reverse complement strand
CAAATTCCTGTCAAATTACTTTTAAAATTTTTCAAGGAGTTTCTAGCGTTTATTTTGAAATTTAGATTTCAGAGTATACTCCCCGCCTACACGTTTTCGGAAAAGACGATACATAACTATACATTATAGGAAATGCCAAATCGACAGAGCTGAGATGACAAAATAGAGTTTTAACGCGCTAAGCTAGCAATTGTACGCTTTATTTCAATGGGTAGATCTGGTAGACACTAAATATCAGGCAGCGTAGACCGTATGGCGGGAAACAAAGGGTACCGCTGAAAGTGGTCAGTAACGGGGAAAATGGCGGCGAGACGGCGAAAATACGAACTAGAGGAAGACAACTCGTATGGCAAATTTGCGCTCCCATTGTTGGGAATATTAGTTTCAATATATTCAACAGAATGTTTATTAAATGGTAAAGACATAAAATTCGTACACTTGACGGACTATTCAATGCTCACGACGGACCTAGATACGCCATTAATTATCCATTTCGATTGTGGCATCAGCCTCCACGCGACGTAATTAAATAATTATGACGTCATATACTGGAGTGACAGATCGGAACTATCCATAGGGACACGGTATAGGCCAACAAAACTTCAACTGACATCACAATAAGACGTCATAATCAGATGACGTCACTTGTTTACGTGTTGCCAGAGAAAAGTAACAGAGCAGTACATGCAGTTAATAGAGGTATCTGATCTGTTGCCCAGCTATCTGATGTCATAATCAAATACGTCACTTTTTAACTGGCGTCACAATCGAAATGACGTAGATCCGTCACGATAGCGACAAAGGTCCATCGGGAAAGTATCTGAATTATATGATGAATTTACAATTTAATACACATTCTAATGAATATTTTGAAACTAATTTGACTGGGAACCGTTGCTGCCATATGCAACAACAGCTCCAAGTCAAATTAGTTGCAATATATTCACCAGGTTACTTGTATAATTGCTTTGAAATTCAGATTCTGGTTCAGATTGTTAAATCGGTTAAAACACGTGTAAAGATGTGGGCGGGGCTTAGCTAGAAATGGGCTGGGAATAGCTGGAAATGGATCACTCTACGTTGTGAGTAGTAGACAATACCTTTCGAGAGAATACATTTTAGCCCTTTAAGAGACAAGTCGGCCAGAAACGGCGTCTGGAGTCGTCTTGAAAAAAGTCCATTTGCAGACCAAGAGAAGACTATTTTTGAAAATTTACCACTGGAATGACCGTCTCGTTTACACGAACCAAATCATTCGAATAATACATCTTTAAAAAATAATCTTCTCTTGGTCTGCAAATAGACCTTTCCGGTTTTAGCTATGCCCCGCCCATCTCCAGCTAAGCTCCACCCACACCTCGCTCGTGTTGATCGATCGATCTCTGAACGCCCTGACTATCAATTTCCAAAAAACTACACAGGTAAGCTGTTGAATATTTTGAAACTAATTTGACTGGGTGATGTTGCTGCATAGCTGCATAAGGCAGCAACAGCGACCAGTCAAATTAGTTTCAAAATATTCAACAGCATGTTTATTAAATAGCAAATAATTACAAAGACATTGCAATTCATACAACGTGTTGAACCATTTGAGATTTGGTGACGGTCTATATGGAACCGTTTGTGACGTATTGATTGTAACGTCAGCATACACGCGCTGAGCTGATTATGACGTCATACGAGGTCTGATGATAGATGGATACTCTAGAAAGGTGAAGTGACTATTTCTATGAGAAAACTGAAACTGGCTCGAACACAGTTTTGGGATTAAAATGTTAACGACTGGACAACAGTAATGCCTCGATCACGAAATTTGATTTCCTATTTTCAGATTACATTAAAATATTTGATTCGTAAATCTTTACATATCAATAAGGACCGATTTATCGATAGAGACTAAGGCCGTGTTCTCGCTGGAAAGTTAATCGGAAATAACAACACTGGAAAGTTAATCCGGAATAACGCCATACCTCAGTATGGCCTTATTCCTGATTAACTCTCTAGTGAGAACACGGCCTAACTTCGTATTGTCCTAGAAAACGAGTAAATATAAGCTCAAAATCGTTAAAATTTCATAACAAACTTCTCACAATCAGGTAATTAGTAAAATAAGTAAATTCTATATGAAAATGCAAACTCTGTTGATTTGATATTTGTGTAAATTTAAATACTTACCGTTTGTGTAAGTTGTTGGCCACTCTCAAAAGGAACGTGTCGAAACTGATAGATTTCACCAATTGCTACGTCAATTTATGTAAGACGACTACCCGTAATGAGTAACGATTGCACGGTCACTTAGCCTAATGTACTGCTTATATCCGTCTAGATGAAAAAAAAAAAAATATATATATATATATATATATATATATATATATATATATGCGTTTTCAGGCCCTTTCGACCAAATTGCCGTCCTGCTCCGCTAATTATAATGGTCAGTTCATTCACGAATAATTAATTAAAAATAACCAGGACAGTAGACCGGTAAAAAATTTAATTGATTCATATTTCGACAAGGAAGGTTTCCAATTGGATAGCGACTCCTAAATATTGGCAGCTGTCGCCCCTTTTTCTAAATAGTATATATATATATATTCACTAATGAAAGAAAATATCATCGCTGTAATTGTTCATATAGTAAGCTTATATAGTAGCGTATTTATTGCCATTAAGCAAAAAAAAATCAATAATTGAAAACGACCTCACTTGCATTAGGGAAGGTTAGTTGCAAGGGATCTATCTACCAGTACCCAGAAGACATATGAAATATTTAGAAAATAATTTGACTAAAGGTTCGTTCTGCCTACTCTAGTTTTATATACACTCAAATTGTGTTCAAACCAATTTGTAGATTCATAGTGGTCATAAACATTACCAGCTCTAATCAAGTTCATCGTATAATTAAAGGGTGACTGTGTTAATGTATATGCTTAGTGCACATGCACGAAGTAATAGTGTAGACCTATCAAATTGCGGAGATAAGATTAAAATAATCCTAGATTATCACGATAAAATACAACCAAAAAAGGAATATTTTAAGGTGACTTTTAATTTTATTGATTTATTTATAAGCGCGTGGTCGACAAGAGACAATGTTTTTTTCGCCCGCACTAACATATTAAAACTAAATTGCCAGATTACATTTTGCGGCTCAGCGCTACGCGTTAGCTTGTGCCAACGGCGTTGCTATAAGCTGGTGTTGTCGCAAGAAGCAACGACTTCCCGCAAATATTTAAACAAAATGATTACGTTAGAGGAATTCAGTTTTAGCTATGCCCCGCCCATCTCTAGATAAGCTCCACCCTCACTTCTCCTGTGTTGAGATGAACCGATTCCTGAACTGCCTGATTAATCAATTTCCAGAAAAATATACAGCTAAGCGGTTAAATATTTTGAAACTATTCTGACTGGGCGCTGTTGCTGCCATAGGCAGCAACAGCGCCCAGTCGGATTAGTTTCAAAATATTCAACAGTATGTTCATTAAATAGTAAAGAATACAATTCGTACAACACCGCTAAGTCTGTAATCAATTAAGCGTTCGTGACGAACCTATCTACGTCATTCGTAACGTAATTAATTATGACGTCATCCTACACGTCACGTAGTTGGTTATGAAGTCATGTGATTGATAGATAAACTGGAAGGTCCATTGTAGCAATGCCGTGTAGCAGCAAAAGGGTATATGTATATATTTAGCAGCTGACCTGCGTCGAGCCCACGCTACTTCGCTTAGTTTTGGATAATGATTCACAATAAACGCACACTTTTTAGCATAGCGCTGGCTTTTTCTTGCATTTCACTAATAATAGGACCTAAATTGTAACAAATCGGATTAGGCTAGGTGATTACCCTCAAAACACAGGTCACGGGGCCGGTACTGGGACAATACCAGTACGTATTGGCTCAGTATTGTCCCAGTGCTGGCCCGGTAAACTGCGTTAGCGGGGTATCATCTAAGTACGCTAATTATGCTGGAACCTATTAAAATTATATTTGATTTTATTATCTAATTATTGCCACAATAGGAAGCTAGAAAAAATATGTTCAATTTATATTTAAACAATGTGTTTTAGACGATTTTAATAGGGTTGCGTGGTAATATATTTATCTGAGTGTAACGCTTCAAATTATTAACGAGCGGTCCAAGGGTAATATCCTTTCTATTTTTAGCCAATCTCTAATTAAGCTCCACTATTATATGCGGATTATACAGCTATCATGGCAGATACCGCAAACAACCTACATTTTCTATAATTATTGCTCTAAATAGTGACTAACAGTAAATTACTAAAAACCCAGGGCCATTGTCTTCTCGAAATGAAAGAAAAATATATTGACAACATTCCAAATTGGCGACCATGAACTAGACATCGTCGATGAATATATCTTTTTCAGTTTCAGTTTCGCTTTATTTACACCCAGATCACAAAGTGACATATGGGTAACAATGATTTTACAGGATTTACACGTTATGGCGACTAGGCATTGAGATAGTTAACATCATCGTGGTCATAATTCATCAATTGCATTATTGCCGTTTATATTAGCAGTATCATCACATTCATCCGCATTGGCATTGACACTAATTAACCCTTTTATGAAGAGGCCGGTCGTAACCGACCTCTACAGCGGTATCGAGGAGTGCCCATTTGTTGGTCAGGAGAAGACGATCGCCAAAAATCTATCACCTAAACGACGATTGGCTCCATGTCCGAGCCAGACATTCCAGTGGTAGATTTCTCAACAATATTCCCCGCCGGTCCGTAAACTGACACTCGATTGTGCACAGATTTTGCTTTTTGACCACACATTTAAACATAAAAAAGATAATGATTTTATTTAACAAGCCACGTCGTCGTCGTCGTCGTCGTCGTCGTCGTCGTCGTCGTCGTCGTCGTCGTCGTCTTGATTTGTGTTTTCTTGCATTTGGGTACGTATTTGTATGCGTGATACGCGGTCGGTACTACGTATAGGTTTCGTCAATGTTGGAACTGTTAATTAATTATGCCAATCACATGGCATAGTTTTATCAGCAGATTTTGTTCTTGGTTGAGAATAGTTTAAAAAATTTAAAGAGGTTTGGTCTATTACAGTAATATTTAGGTAGGATTTCTAGTCGTTTATCTTTAAAGAATTCGCAAATAAATATGCAATGGAATTCGTCTCCCATTTCGTTATAATTGCAAAGAGGACAACTTCTTTCTTCTCTGGCGATTCTTTCCCATCGTCCCTTTTCTATCGGAAGTCGATGATTACTTGTCCTAAACCTTGTAAATAAAATTCGGTTGCGATCATTTAGCGTTATAAGACAGTCTTCCCTTTCCCAATTTGACCGTAAGCAGTTATATACCTTCCCCTTCCAGGAGTCACTCACCTGTGTTTGCCATGTTTGGATATATTGGTCTTCAAGGCTTTTCGTTATTCTTATTTTTATTTCATTAACGTTATTTATTACTTGATTTGTCCAGAGGTAACTGTGTCCTGTTGTGTCTAATATTGTTTTTATGGAGTTTAGCCACTTGTCCTGCGTGCCGTTGTTTCGATGATCTAATAGAATATGGGTGTGTATAATCTGAATGCAAGCTTTGTTAGTTTTCCTGTAATAAGCTTAAGCCAATATGTTATAATGCGTTTTCTTATAACTATTTGAATCGGAATTTCTCCGAACTCGCCATATATCATATACTTCGGTGTACTCTTTTAAACTTTTATAACATATCGTAGAAAGTCTAGATTTTCTCTCTCTATTAAGCTGCAATTTTCTATTCCTATGACTTCAGCCCCATATAATAGAATCGGCTCGATCAATTGATGGTACAATTCAACGTAGCAGTCAATTGGTAAGTCCAATTCTTTGGCGCGACGATGCAGTGCGAACGTGGCTTTGCGAGCTTGTTCTGATATGTTCTTTTGAGCTAGGAGGAGACGACTATTATAAGAAAAGTGTATCCCGAGATATTTGTAGCTATCGACCATTTCCAGCTCTTTCGTCTTTAAATAGAAATTTAATTTGCTATAGTATCATTTTGTGCTGCCAAAAACCATGACTTTTGTTTTGTCTATATTAATCTTAAGTTTCCATATATCGCAGTATTCGTCAAGATCATTAAGGTAAATTGCGAATAATATAGGTGAAAGATTCTCTCCCTGTCGGACTCCTCTTATACAGGTAAATGGTTGCGATTGCGCATTATTGAATGTAACTGCCGACTTTATGTTATTGTACATGCGTTTAATAACATTAAAGATTTTACCTGTAATTTTATGTTGCCTGAGTTTCAACCAGAGACCATCGCGCCACACTGAGTCGAAAGCCTTTTCAAAGTCTACAAAGCAGCAAAATAGTTCGTTTGAATATTTCTATCGTGGTATATAGCATAAAAATGTGATCAGTAGTGGAATAGCCGTTTCTAAATCCTGCCTGTTTTCCGCATTATTTGTTGGTGCTTTCAAGGGCTTTGTTTATTCGGCTAATTAGTATGGACGTGACGAGTTTTCCTAAACAGCTAAGTAATGTAATTGGCCGGTAGTTCTTTGGTTCGTTCGGGTTACGTTTTCGTTTGTATATTGGGATAAAGATACCTTCTGTCCAGGCGTCTGGAATTACTGCCGAATCTAGAATTGCATTAAACAGGATTTTATAAATGTTTAATAGAATTTGTTCTGTAGATCTAATATATTCATTTAATATTCCATCTGATCCAGCGGGTTTACTTGTTTTTAATTGCTTAATAGATTCGGAAATTCTTTTCAATTGTAATAGGGGAATTTATTGCGTTGTGATCGTCTGTGATGTCTGGGATGTCTTCATTGATCTGTATACGTTCTGGATCTGTATCATAGACTACCTCATTCATGGACTTGAAGAAGTCATACATTTCCTCTGTGAATTACATTTTTTATTTTATTGTAATAAACATGCAAATGAGAGGCAAAAATACGTACCCTAATATTACATAAATAACATCAGCGACGAGAAATTTAAAAGCCTTTAAAATATGATACAGGTCTGCCTATATAAAATTATGCAAATTTTAACAACTTTCAAAAATGAAAATATGACAAATATGTACTTGTATTGAATATGGTTGTCGACTAATAGGTAATTATCTGTCTCGATTACTATTTATCACCTTAAATCATCTGAAGTCCACCCAACATGATATACATTGGACTGGCGGGTAAATGGCCCCATTAACATTTTGCAACTCGAGTGCGAGCCAATAATATTAACCCTATCAATCCGAAAGATCATTAACACACCAAAGTCCTTCAGGATATTCTGTTGGGTATTTTCAGGCTAACCTGAACGAACGGACGAAATCTTTCCCCATTGCGGCCGAAAATGCTTAAAAGGGGCTAAAGAGGCTTGAGACAGGTTCAACTTAATTTACACTTCAAATATTCAATGCCTATATAGTATCATATTGACCAGATTTGTAATAAATCTGTCAAAGGAAGACAAAACAAAAACTCAGACTGACTAGTTTCCAATTGGTTCCAATGATAAACTTCACCTTTGGCCTATGTTATCTAGAAATTATGTCAGCCTGACCTAAGTCTTATACGGATAATATATTTTCCTATTGTGCCTCATACTTAGAACAGATTTTAAGAAGGGGGGGGGGGGGGGGCGGGGGCGTAATTCTGATATATGAGATTTGATTAACTCCCTTTGTCTCTTTCATGGGATAGCCGATCAAAATCGCAGAGGCAAATTTTCAAAAGGTGTCTTCTCTTGCCATGCAAATAGCCATTCAATAAGGAAATAATAATAATAATAATAATAATAATAATAATAATAATAATAATAATAATAATAATAATAATAATAATAATAATAATAATAATCTTTATTTAAGGAGGGTATACATCGTCAGTAAACTGATCTTCCCGAGGCCCTCACACACACACACACACACGGGCGCGCGCACACGCGCACGCACACGCACACGCACGCACGCACGCACGCACGCACGCACGCACGCACGCACACACACACACACACACACACACGCACGCATATATATATATATATATATATATATATATATATATATATATATATATATATATATATATATATATATATATATATATATATATATATATATATATATATATATATATATAGCCAGAGCCGTGCTGGAGTCAGAGTACAATAGGCGTAAAAGCCTAGGATTGAATTGTGGCAGGTGCATCCACAGATAGTCCCATATGAATCGTCAGTGTGTCAGTATATCAGACATGTGAAAGCTGGTCGGCCAATCCTTGACTATTAGTCTTGGCGCGGTGGTCCAGTGGAAATCTGTCTGGTTGCTGTTGCTATGCGGAGTTGCAGAATGGCGGTTCGATCCCCCGACCGGGAGATGGTGATCAACAAATTAAACCAATGGGTACATGACTGTCGGCTAAGTTAAACCATGGAAATTGAAGCCGCACGTTGCCAGTGCGTCAATAAAAAAAAATAAAATACATGTACTGCCAGGGCCGCGCTGGAGTCAGAGTACAATAGGCGTAAAAGCCCAGGATTAAATTGTGGCAGGTGCATCCACAGATAGTCCCATATGAATCGTCAGTGTGTCAGTATATCAGACATGTGAAAGCTGGTCGGCCAATCCTTGACTTATTAGTCTTGGCGCGGTGGTCCAGTGGAAAGATATCTGGTTGCTGATGCTATGCGGAGTTGCAGAATGGCGGTTCGATCCCCCACCCCCCCGACCGGGAGATGGTGATCAACAAATTAAACCAAGGGGTGCATGACTGTCGGCTAAGTTAGCACATGGAGATTGAAGCCGCACGTTGCCAGTGCATCAATAAAATAATAAAAAATACATACATACATACATACATACATACATACATACATACATACATATATATATATATATGTTGCTGGAGTCAGAGTACAATAGGCGTAAAAGCCTAGGATTGATTGTGACAGATGCATCCACAGATAGTCCCATATGAATCGTCAGTGTGTCAGTATATCAGACATGTGAAAGCTGGTCGGCCAATCCTTGACTTTTTAGTCTTGGTGCGGTGGTCCAGTGGAAAGATGCCTTGTTGCTGATGCTATGCGGAGTTGCAGAATGGCGGTTCGATCCCCCGACCGGGAGATGGTGATCAACAAATTAAACTAATGGGTGCAGCACTGTCGGCTAAGTTAGCACATGGAAATTGAAGCCGCACGTTGCCAGTGCGTCAATAAAATAAAAATACATACATATATATATATGTTGCTGGAGTCAGAGTACAATAGGCGTAAAAGCCCAGGATTGATTTGTGGCAGGTGCATCCACAGATAGTCCCATATGAATCATCAGTGTGTCAGTATATCAGACATGTGAAAGCTGGTCGGCCAATCCTTGACTATTAGTCTTGGCGCGGTGGTCCAGTGGAAAGATGCCTGGTTGCTGATGCTATGCGGAGTTGCAGAATGGCGGTTCGATCCCCCAACAGGGAGATGGTGATCAACAAATTAAACTAATGGGTGCATGACTGTCGGCTGAGTTAGCACATGGAAATTGAAGCCGCACGTTGCCAGTGCGTCAATAAAATAAAAATACATATACTGCCAGAGCCGTGCTGGAGTCAGAGTACAATAGGCGTAAAAGCCTAGGATTGATTGTGACAGATGCATCCACAGATAGTCCCATATGAATCGTCAGTGTGTCAGTATATCAGACATGTGAAAGCTGGTCGGCCAATCCTTGACTTTTTAGTCTTGGTGCGGTGGTCCAGTGGAAAGATGCCTGGTTGCTGATGCTATGCGGAGTTGCAGAATGGCGGTTCGATCCCCCGACCGGGAGATGGTGATCAACAAATTAAACTAATGGGTGCAGCACTGTCGGCTAAGTTAGCACATGGAAATTGAAGCCGCACGTTGCCAGTGCGTCAATAAAATAAAAATACATATACTGCCAGAGCCGTGCTGGAGTCAGAGTACAATAGGCGTAAAAGCCCAGGATTGATTGTGACAGATGCATCCACAGATAGTCCCATATGAATCGTCAGTGTGTCAGTATATCAGACATGTGAAAGCTGGTCGGCCAATCCTTGACTTTTTAGTCTTGGTGCGGTGGTCCAGTGGAAAGATGCCTGGTTGCTGATGCTATGCGGTGTTGCAGAATGGCGGTTCGATCCCCCGACCGGGAGATGGTGATCAACAAATTAAACTAATGGGTGCAGCACTGTCGGCTAAGTTAGCACATGGAAATTGAAGCCGCACGTTGCCAGTGCGTCAATAAAATAAAAATATATATACTGCCAGAGCCGTGATGGAGTCAGAGTACAATAGGCATAAAAGCCTAGGATTGATTGTGACAGATGCATCCACAGATAGTCCCATATGAATCGTCAGTGTGTCAGTATATCAGACATGTGAAAGCTGGTCGGCCAATCCTTGACTTTTTAGTCTTGGTGCGGTGGTCCAGTGGAAAGATGCCTGGTTGCTGATGCTATGCGGAGTTGCAGAATGGTGGTTCGATCCCCCGACCGGGAGATGGTGATCAACAAATTAAACGAATGGGTGCAGCACTGTCGGCTAAGTTAGCACATGGAAATTGAAGCCGCACGTTGCCAGTGCGTCAATAAAATAAAAATATATATACTGCCAGAGCCGTCCTTGAGTCAGAGTACAATAGGCGTAAAAGCCTAGGATTTAATTGTGGCAGGTGCATCCACAGATAGTCCCATATGAATCGTCAGTGTGTCAGTATATCAGACATGTGAAAGCTGGTCGGCCAATCCTTGACTATTAGTCTTGGCGCGGTGGTCCAGTGGAAAGATGCCTGGTTGCTGATGCTATGCGGGGTTGCAGAATGGCGGTTCGATTCCCCCAACTGGGATATGGTGATCAACAAATTAAACTAATGGGTGCATGACTGTCGGCTAAGTTAGCACATGGAAATTGAAGCCGCACGTTGCCAGTGTGTCAATACAAAAAAAATACTTATACTGCCAGAGCCGTGCTGGAGTCAGAGTACAATAGGCGTAAAAGCCTAGGATTGAATTGTGGCAGGTGAATCCACAGATAGCCCCATATGAATTGTCAGTGTGTCAGTATATGAGACATGTGAAAGCTGGTCGGCCAATCCTTGACTGTTAGTCTTGGCGCCGTGGTCCATTGGAAAGATGCCTGGTTGCTGATGCTATGCGGAGTTGCAGAATGCCGGTTCGATCCCCCAACCGGGAGATGGTGATCAACAAATTAAACTAATGGGTGCATGACTGTCGGCTGAGTTAGCACATGGAAATTGAAGCCGTGCTTTCCAGTGCGTCAATAAAATAAGAAAAATACATATACTGCCAGAGCCGTGCTGGAGTCAGAGTACAATAGGCGTAAAAGCCCAGGATTGAATTGTGGCAGGTGCATCCACAGATAGTCCCATATGAATCGTCAGTGTGTCAGTATATCAGACATGTGAAAGCTGGTCGGCCAATCCTTGACTTATTAGTCTTGGTGCGGTGGTCCAGTGGAAAGATATCTGGTTGCTGATGCTATGCGGAGTTGCAGAATGGCGGTTCGATCCCCCCGACCGGGAGATTGTGATCAACAAATTAAACCAAGGGGTGCATGACTGTCGGCTAAGTTAGCACATGGAAATTGAAGCCGCACGTTGCCAGTGCATCAATAAAAATAATAAAATACATGTACTGCCAGAGCCGTGCTGGAGTCAGAGTACAATAGGCGTAAAAGCCTTGGATTGAGTTGTGGCAGGTGCATCCACAGATAGTCCCATATGAATCGTCAGTGTGTCAGTATATCAGACATGTGAAAGCTGGTCAGCCAATCCTTGACTTATTAGTCTTGGTGCGGTGGTCCATTGGAAAGATGTCTGGTTGCTGATGCTATGCGGAGTTGCAGAATGGCGGTTCGATCCCCCGACCAGGGGATGGTGATCAACAAATTAAACCAAGGGGTGCCTGACTGTCGGCTAAGTTAGCACATGGAAATTGAAGCCGCACGTTGCCAGTGCATCAATAAAATAAAAAAAATACATACATATATATATATATATATATATGTTGCTGGAGTCAGAGTACAATAGGCGTAAAAGCCTAGGATTGAATTGTGGCAGGTGCATCCACAGATAGTCCCATATGAATCGTTAGTGTGTCAGTATATCAGACATGTGAAAGCTGGTCGGCCAATCCTTGACTATTAGTCTTGGCGCGGTGGTCCAGTGGAAAGATATCTGGTTGCTGATGCTATGCGGAGTTGCAGAATGGCGGTTCGATCCCCCGACCAGGAGATGGTGATCAACAAATTAAACCAAGGGGTGCATGACAGTCGGCTAAGGTAGCACATGGAAATGGAAGCCGCACGTTGCCAGTGCATCAATAAAATAAAAAAAATACATACATACATACATACATACATATATATATATATGTTGCTGGAGTCAGAGTACAATAGGCGTAAAAGCCTAGGATTGAATTGTGGCAGGTGCATCCACAGATAGTCCCATATGAATCGTTAGTGTGTCAGTATATCAGACATGTGAAAGCTGGTCGGGCAATCCTTGACTATTAGTCTTGGCGCGGTGGTCCAGTGGAAAGATGCCTGGTTGCTGATGCTATGCGGAGTTGCAGAATGGCGGTTCGATCCCCCAACCGGGAGATGGTGATCAACAAATTAAACTAATGGGTGCATGACTGTCGGCTGAGTTAGCACATGGAAATTGAAGCCGTGCGTTGCCAGTGCGTCAATAAAATAAGAAAAATACATATACTGCCAGAGCCGTGCTGGAGTCAGAGTACAATAGGCGTAAAAGCCCAGGATTGAATTGTGGCAGGTGCATCCACAGATAGTCCCATATGAATCGTCAGTGTGTCAGTATATCAGACATGTGAAAGCTGGTCGGCCAATCCTTGACTTATTAGTCTTGGTGCGGTGGTCCAGTGGAAAGATATATGGTTGCTGATGCTATGCAGAGTTGCAGAATGGCGGTTCGATCCCCCCGACCGGGAGATGGTGATCAACAAATTAAACCAAGGGGTGCATGACTGTCGGCTAAATTAGCACATGGAAATTGAAGCCGCACGTTGCCAGTGCGTCAATAAAATAAAAAAAATACATACATACATACATACATACATACATATATATATATATGTTGCTGGAGTCAGAGTACAATAGGCGTAAAACCATAGGATTGAATTGTGGCAGGTGCATCCACAGATAGTCCCATATGAATCGTCAGTGTGTCAGTATATCAGACATGTGAAAGCTGGTCGGCCAATCCTTGACTATTAGTCTTGGCGCGGTGGTCCAGTGGAAAGATGCCTGGTTGCTGATGCTATGCGGAGTTGCAGAATGCCGGTTCGATCCCCCAACCGGGAGATGGTGATCAACAAATTAAACTAATGGGTGCATGACTGTCGGCTAAGTTAGCACATGGAAATTGAAGCCGCACGTTGCCAGTGCGTCAATAAATAAAAAATACATATACTGCCAGAGCCGTGCTGGAGTCAGAGTACAATAGGCGTAAACACCTAGGATTGAATTGTGGCAGGTGCATCCACAGATAGTCCCATATGAATCGTCAGTGTGTCAGTATATCAGACATGTGAAAGCTGGTCGGCCAATCCTTGACTATTAGTCTTGGCGCGGTGGTCCAGTGGAAAGATGTCTGGTTGCTGTTACTATGCGGAGTTGCAGAATGGCGGTTCGATCCCCCGACCGGGAGATGGTGATCAACAAATTAAACCAATGGGTGCATGACTGTCGGCTAAGTTAGCACATGGAAATTGAAGCCGCACGTTGCCAGTGCGTCAATAAAAATAATAAAATACATGTACTGCCAGAGCCGTGCTGGAGTCAGAGTACAATAGGCGTAAAAGCCTTGGATTGAGTTGTGGCAGGTGCATCCACAGATAGTCCCATATGAATCGTCAGTGTGTCAGTATATCAGACATGTGAAAGCTGGTCAGCCAATCCTTGACTTATTAGTCTTGGTGCGGTGGTCCAGTGGAAAGATGTCTGGTTGCTGATGCTATGCGGAGTTGCAGAATGGCGGTTCGATCCCCCGACCAGGAGATGGTGATCAACAAATTAAACCAAGGGGTGCATGACTGTCGGCTAAGTTAGCACATGGAAATTGAAGCCGCACGTTGCCAGTGCATCAATAAAATAAAAAAAATACATACATATATATATATATATATATATATATATATGTTGCTGGAGTCAGAGTACAATAGGCGTAAAAGCCTAGGATTGAATTGTGGCAGGTGCATCCACAGATAGTCCCATATGAATCGTTAGTGTGTCAGTATATCAGACATGTGAAAGCTGGTCGGCCAATCCTTGACTATTAGTCTTGGCGCGGTGGTCCAGTGGAAAGATGCCTGGTTGCTGATGCTATGCGGAGTTGCAGAATGGCGGTTCGATCCCCCAACCGGGAGATGGTGATCAACAAATTAAACTAATGGGTGCATGACTGTCGGCTGAGTTAGCACATGGAAATTGAAGCCGCACGTTGCCAGTGCGTCAATAAAATAAGAAAAATACATATACTGCCAGAGCCGTGCTGGAGTCAGAGTACAATAGGCGTAAAAGCCTAGGATTGAATTGTGGCAGGTGCATCCACAGATAATCCCATATGAATCGTCAGTGTGTCAGTATATCAGACAGGTGAAAGCTGGTCGGCCAATCCTTGACTTATTAGTCTTGGTGCGGTGGTCCAGTGGAAAGATATCTGGTTGCTGATGCTATGCGGAGTTGCAGAATGGCGGTTCGATCCCCCCGACCGGGAGATGGTGATCAACAAATTAAACCAAGGGGTGCATGACCGTCGGCTAAGTTAGCACATGGAAATTGAAACCGCACGTTGCCAGTGCGTCAATAAAATAAAAAAATACATACATACATACATACATACATACATACATACATACATATATATATATATATGTTGCTGGAGTCAGAGTACAATAGGCGTAAAAGCCTAGGATTGAATTGTGGCAGGTGCATCCACAGATAGTCCCATATGAATCGTCAGTGTGTCAGTATATCAGACATGTGAAAGCTGGTCGGCCAATCCTTGACTATTAGTCTTGGCGCGGTGGTCCAGTGGAAAGATGCCTGGTTGCTGATGCTATGCGGAGTTGCAGAATGCTGGTTCGATCCCCCAACTGGGAGATGGTGATCAACAAATTAAACTAATGGATGCATGACTGTCGGCTAAGTTAGCACATGGAAATTGAATCCGCACGTTGCCAGTGCGTCAATAAAATTAAAAAAAATACATATACTGCCAGAGCCGTTCTGGAGTCAGAGTACAATAGGCGTAAAAGCCCAGGATTGAATTGTGGCAGGTGCATCCACAGATAGTCCCATATGAATCGTCAGTGTGTCAGTATATCAGACATGTGAAAGCTGGTCGGCCAATCCTTGACTTATTAGTCTTGGTGCGGTGGTCCAGTGGAAAGATATCTGGTTGCTGATGCTATGCGGAGTTGCAGAATGGCGGTTCGATCCCCCCGACCGGGAGATTGTGATCAACAAATTAAACCAAGGGGTGCATGACTGTCGGCTAAGTTAGCACATGGAAATTGAAGCCGCACGTTGCCAGTGCATCAATAAAAATAATAAAATACATGTACTGCCAGAGCCGTGCTGGAGTCAGAGTACAATAGGCGTAAAAGCCTTGGATTGAGTTGTGGCAGGTGCATCCACAGATAGTCCCATATGAATCGTCAGTGTGTCAGTATATCAGACATGTGAAAGCTGGTCAGCCAATCCTTGACTTATTAGTCTTGGTGCGGTGGTCCATTGGAAAGATGTCTGGTTGCTGATGCTATGCGGAGTTGCAGAATGGCGGTTCGATCCCCCGACCAGGGGATGGTGATCAACAAATTAAACCAAGGGGTGCCTGACTGTCGGCTAAGTTAGCACATGGAAATTGAAGCCGCACGTTGCCAGTGCATCAATAAAATAAAAAAAATACATACATATATATATATATATATATATGTTGCTGGAGTCAGAGTACAATAGGCGTAAAAGCCTAGGAATGAATTGTGGCAGGTGCATCCACAGATAGTCCCATATGAATCGTTAGTGTGTCAGTATATCAGACATGTGAAAGCTGGTCGGCCAATCCTTGACTATTAGTCTTGGCGCGGTGGTCCAGTGGAAAGATATCTGGTTGCTGATGCTATGCGGAGTTGCAGAATGGCGGTTCGATCCCCCGACCAGGAGATGGTGATCAACAAATTAAACCAAGGGGTGCATGACAGTCGGCTAAGGTAGCACATGGAAATGGAAGCCGCACGTTGCCAGTGCATCAATAAAATAAAAAAAATACATACATACATACATACATACATATATATATATATGTTGCTGGAGTCAGAGTACAATAGGCGTAAAAGCCTAGGATTGAATTGTGGCAGGTGCATCCACAGATAGTCCCATATGAATCGTTAGTGTGTCAGTATATCAGACATGTGAAAGCTGGTCGGGCAATCCTTGACTATTAGTCTTGGCGCGGTGGTCCAGTGGAAAGATGCCTGGTTGCTGATGCTATGCGGAGTTGCAGAATGGCGGTTCGATCCCCCAACCGGGAGATGGTGATCAACAAATTAAACTAATGGGTGCATGACTGTCGGCTGAGTTAGCACATGGAAATTGAAGCCGTGCGTTGCCAGTGCGTCAATAAAATAAGAAAAATACATATACTGCCAGAGCCGTGCTGGAGTCAGAGTACAATAGGCGTAAAAGCCCAGGATTGAATTGTGGCAGGTGCATCCACAGATAGTCCCATATGAATCGTCAGTGTGTCAGTATATCAGACATGTGAAAGCTGGTCGGCCAATCCTTGACTTATTAGTCTTGGTGCGGTGGTCCAGTGGAAAGATATATGGTTGCTGATGCTATGCAGAGTTGCAGAATGGCGGTTCGATCCCCCCGACCGGGAGATGGTGATCAACAAATTAAACCAAGGGGTGCATGACTGTCGGCTAAATTAGCACATGGAAATTGAAGCCGCACGTTGCCAGTGCGTCAATAAAATAAAAAAAATACATACATACATACATACATACATACATACATATATATATATATGTTGCTGGAGTCAGAGTACAATAGGCGTAAAACCATAGGATTGAATTGTGGCAGGTGCATCCACAGATAGTCCCATATGAATCGTCAGTGTGTCAGTATATCAGACATGTGAAAGCTGGTCGGCCAATCCTTGACTATTAGTCTTGGCGCGGTGGTCCAGTGGAAAGATGCCTGGTTGCTGATGCTATGCGGAGTTGCAGAATGCCGGTTCGATCCCCCAACCGGGAGATGGTGATCAACAAATTAAACTAATGGGTGCATGACTGTCGGCTAAGTTAGCACATGGAAATTGAAGCCGCACGTTGCCAGTGCGTCAATAAATAAAAAATACATATACTGCCAGAGCCGTGCTGGAGTCAGAGTACAATAGGCGTAAACACCTAGGATTGAATTGTGGCAGGTGCATCCACAGATAGTCCCATATGAATCGTCAGTGTGTCAGTATATCAGACATGTGAAAGCTGGTCAGCCAATCCTTGACTTATTAGTCTTGGTGCGGTGGTCCAGTGGAAAGATGTCTGGTTGCTGATGCTATGCGGAGTTGCAGAATGGCGGTTCGATCCCCCGACCAGGAGATGGTGATCAACAAATTAAACCAAGGGGTGCATGACTGTCGGCTAAGTTAGCACATGGAAATTGAAGCCGCACGTTGCCAGTGCATCAATAAAATAAAAAAAATACATACATATATATATATATATATATATATATATATATGTTGCTGGAGTCAGAGTACAATAGGCGTAAAAGCCTAGGATTGAATTGTGGCAGGTGCATCCACAGATAGTCCCATATGAATCGTTAGTGTGTCAGTATATCAGACATGTGAAAGCTGGTCGGCCAATCCTTGACTATTAGTCTTGGCGCGGTGGTCCAGTGGAAAGATGCCTGGTTGCTGATGCTATGCGGAGTTGCAGAATGGCGGTTCGATCCCCCAACCGGGAGATGGTGATCAACAAATTAAACTAATGGGTGCATGACTGTCGGCTGAGTTAGCACATGGAAATTGAAGCCGCACGTTGCCAGTGCGTCAATAAAATAAGAAAAATACATATACTGCCAGAGCCGTGCTGGAGTCAGAGTACAATAGGCGTAAAAGCCTAGGATTGAATTGTGGCAGGTGCATCCACAGATAATCCCATATGAATCGTCAGTGTGTCAGTATATCAGACAGGTGAAAGCTGGTCGGCCAATCCTTGACTTATTAGTCTTGGTGCGGTGGTCCAGTGGAAAGATATCTGGTTGCTGATGCTATGCGGAGTTGCAGAATGGCGGTTCGATCCCCCCGACCGGGAGATGGTGATCAACAAATTAAACCAAGGGGTGCATGACCGTCGGCTAAGTTAGCACATGGAAATTGAAACCGCACGTTGCCAGTGCGTCAATAAAATAAAAAAATACATACATACATACATACATACATACATACATACATACATATATATATATATGTTGCTGGAGTCAGAGTACAATAGGCGTAAAAGCCTAGGATTGAATTGTGGCAGGTGCATCCACAGATAGTCCCATATGAATCGTCAGTGTGTCAGTATATCAGACATGTGAAAGCTGGTCGGCCAATCCTTGACTATTAGTCTTGGCGCGGTGGTCCAGTGGAAAGATGCCTGGTTGCTGATGCTATGCGGAGTTGCAGAATGCTGGTTCGATCCCCCAACTGGGAGATGGTGATCAACAAATTAAACTAATGGATGCATGACTGTCGGCTAAGTTAGCACATGGAAATTGAATCCGCACGTTGCCAGTGCGTCAATAAAATTAAAAAAAATACATATACTGCCAGAGCCGTTCTGGAGTCAGAGTACAATAGGCGTAAAAGCCCAGGATTGAATTGTGGCAGGTGCATCCACAGATAGTCCCATATGAATCGTCAGTGTGTCAGTATATCAGACATGTGAAAGCTGGTCGGCCAATCCTTGACTTATTAGTCTTGGTGCGGTGGTCCAGTGGAAAGATATCTGGTTGCTGATGCTATGCGGAGTTGCAGAATGGCGGTTCGATCCCCCCGACCGGGAGATTGTGATCAACAAATTAAACCAAGGGGTGCATGACTGTCGGCTAAGTTAGCACATGGAAATTGAAGCCGCACGTTGCCAGTGCGTCAATAAAAATAATAAAATACATGTACTGCCAGAGCCGTGCTGGAGTCAGAGTACAATAGGCGTAAAAGCCTTGGATTGAGTTGTGGCAGGTGCATCCACAGATAGTCCCATATGAATCGTCAGTGTGTCAGTATATCAGACATGTGAAAGCTGGTCAGCCAATCCTTGACTTATTAGTCTTGGTGCGGTGGTCCAGTGGAAAGATGTCTGGTTGCTGATGCTATGCGGAGTTGCAGAATGGCGGTTCGATCCCCCGACCAGGAGATGGTGATCAACAAATTAAACCAAGGGGTGCCTGACTGTCGGCTAAGTTAGCACATGGAAATTGAAGCCGCACGTTGCCAGTGCATCAATAAAATAAAAAAAAAACATACATATATATATATATATATATATGTTGCTGGAGTCAGAGTACAATAGGCGTAAAAGCCTAGGATTGAATTGTGGCAGGTGCATCCACAGATAGTCCCATATGAATCGTTAGTGTGTCAGTATATCAGACATGTGAAAGCTGGTCGGCCAATCCTTGACTATTAGTCTTGGCGCGGTGGTCCAGTGGAAAGATATCTGGTTGCTGATGCTATGCGGAGTTGCAGAATGGCGGTTCGATCCCCCCGACCGGGAGATTGTGATCAACAAATTAAACCAAGGGGTGCATGACTGTCGGCTAAGTTAGCACATGGAAATTGAAGCCGCACGTTGCCAGTGCGTCAATAAAAATAATAAAATACATGTACTGCCAGAGCCGTGCTGGAGTCAGAGTACAATAGGCGTAAAAGCCTTGGATTGAGTTGTGGCAGGTGCATCCACAGATAGTCCCATATGAATCGTCAGTGTGTCAGTATATCAGACATGTGAAAGCTGGTCAGCCAATCCTTGACTTATTAGTCTTGGTGCGGTGGTCCAGTGGAAAGATGTCTGGTTGCTGATGCTATGCGGAGTTGCAGAATGGCGGTTCGATCCCCCGACCAGGAGATGGTGATCAACAAATTAAACCAAGGGGTGCCTGACTGTCGGCTAAGTTAGCACATGGAAATTGAAGCCGCACGTTGCCAGTGCATCAATAAAATAAAAAAAAAACATACATATATATATATATATATATATGTTGCTGGAGTCAGAGTACAATAGGCGTAAAAGCCTAGGATTGAATTGTGGCAGGTGCATCCACAGATAGTCCCATATGAATCGTTAGTGTGTCAGTATATCAGACATGTGAAAGCTGGTCGGCCAATCCTTGACTATTAGTCTTGGCGCGGTGGTCCAGTGGAAAGATATCTGGTTGCTGATGCTATGCGGAGTTGCAGAATGGCGGTTCGATCCCCCGACTGGGAGATGGTGATCAACAAATTAAACCAAGGGGTGCATGACAGTCGGCTAAGGTAGCACATGGAAATGGAAGCCGCACGTTGCCAGTGCATCAATAAAATAAAAAAAATACATACATACATACATACATACATACATATATATATATATGTTGCTGGAGTCAGAGTACAATAGGCGTAAAAGCCTAGGATTGAATTGTGGCAGGTGCATCCACAGATAGTCCCATATGAATCGTTAGTGTGTCAGTATATCAGACATGTGAAAGCTGGTCGGGCAATCCTTGACTTTTAGTCTTGGCGCGGTGGTCCAGTGGAAAGATGCCTGGTTGCTGATGCTATGCGGAGTTGCAGGATGACGGTTCGATCCCCCGACCGGGAGATGGTGATCAACAAATTAAACTAACGGGTGCAGCACTGTCGGCTAAGTTAGCACATGGAAATTGAAGCCGCACGTTGCCAGTGCGTCAATAAAATAAAAATACATATACTGCCAGAGCCGTGCTGGAGTCAGAGTACAATAGGCGTAAAAGCCTAGGATTGATTGTGACAGATGCATCCACAGATAGTCCCATATGAATCGTCAGTGTGTCAGTATATCAGACATGTGAAAACTGGTCGGCCAATCCTTGAATTTTAGTCTTGGTGCGGTGGTCCAGTGGAAAGATGCCTGGTTGCTGATGCTATGCGGAGTTGCAGGATGACGGTTCGATCCCCCGACCGGGAGATGGTGATCAACAAATTAAACTAACGGGTGCAGCACTGTCGGCTAAGTTAGCACATGGAAATTGAAGCCGCACGTTGCCAGTGCGTCAATAAAATAAAAATACATATACTGCCAGAGCCGTGCTGGAGTCAGAGTACAATAGGCGTAAAAGCCTAGGATTGATTGTGACAGATGCATCCACAGATAGTCCCATATGAATCGTCAGTGTGTCAGTATATCAGACATGTGAAAACTGGTCGGCCAATCCTTGACTTTTAGTCTTGGTGCGGTGGTCCAGTGGAAAGATGTCTGGTTGCTGATGCTATGCAGAGTTGCAGGATGACGGTTCGATCCCCCGACCGGGAGATGGTGATCAACAAATTAAACTAACGGGTGCAGCACTGTCGGCTAAGTTAGCACATGGAAATTGAAGCCGCACGTTGCCAGTGCGTCAATAAAATAAAAATACATATACTGCCAGAGCCGTGCTGGAGTCAGAGTACAATAGGCGTAAAAGCCTAGGATTGATTGTGACAGATGCATCCACAGATAGTCCCATATGAATCGTCAGTGTGTCAGTATATCAGACATGTGAAAACTGGTCGGCCAATCCTTGACTTTTAGTCTTGGTGCGGTGGTCCAGTGGAAAGATGCCTGGTTGCTGATGCTATGCGGAGTTGCAGGATGACGGTTCGATCCCCCAACCGGGAGATGGTGATCAACAAATTAAACTAACGGGTGCAGCACTGTCGGCTAAGTTAGCACATGGAAATTGAAGCCGCACGTTGCCAGTGCGTCAATAAAATAAAAATACATATACTGCCAGAGCCGTGCTGGAGTCAGAATACAATAGGCGTAAAAGCATAGGATTGATTGTGACAGATGCATCCACAGATAGTCCCATATGAATCGTCAGTGTGTCAGTATATCAGACATGTGAAAACTGGTCGGCCAATCCTTGACTTTTAGTCTTGGTGCGGTGGTCCAGTGGAAAGATGCCTGGTTGCTGATGCTATGCGGAGTTGCAGGATGACGGTTCGATCCCCCGACCGGGAGATGGTGATCAACAAATTAAACTAACGGGTGCAGCACTGTCGGCTAAGTTAGCACATGGAAATTGAAGCCGCACGTTGCCAGTGCGTCAATAAAATAAAAAAATACATACATACATACATACATACATACATATATATATATATGTTGCTGGAGTCAGAGTACAATAGGCGTAAAAGCCTAGGATTGAATTGTGGCAGGTGCATCCACAGATAGTCCCATATGAATCGTCAGTGTGTCAGTATATCAGACATGTGAAAGCTGGTCGGCCAATCCTTGACTATTAGTCTTGGCGCGGTGGTCCAGTGGAAAGATGCCTGGTTGCTGATGCTATGCGGAGTTGCAGAATGCCGGTTCGATCCCCCAACTGGGAGATGGTGATCAACAAATTAAACTAATGGATGCATGACTGTCGGCTAAGTTAGCACATGGAAATTGAATCCGCACGTTGCCAGTGCGTCAATAAAATTAAAAAAAATACATATACTGCCAGAGCCGTTCTGGAGTCAGAGTACAATAGGCGTAAAAGCCTAGGATTGAATTGTGGCAGGTGCATCCACAGATAGTCCCATATGAATCGTCAGTGTGTCAGTATATCAGACATGTGAAAGCTGGTCGGCCAATCCTTGACTATTAGTCTTGGCGCGGTGGTCCAGTGGAAAGATGCCTTGTTGCTAATGCTACGCGGAGTTGCAGAATGGCGGTTCGATCCCCCAACGGGAGATGGTGATCAACAAATTCAACTAATAGGTGCATGACTGTCGGCTAAGTTAGCACATGGAAATTGAAGCGGCACGTTGCCAGTGCGTCAATAAAAAAACAAAACATACATACATACATACATACATATATATATATATATATATATATATATATATATATATATATATATATATATATATATATATATATATATATATATTTATTTATATAACTATTTACAAATATACAAAAATATACAATATTATAACACAAGTAAAATGACTGTTAAATTAGATAATTAACATATTTGTTAAATGGTTAGTTTCTTTGACCAAATTTGGTCATTAAACCCTTTTATGATGCAGATATTGGTTACATAGGCCTATACAAAAATTTGGACCCGATTTTTGGATAAATCGCTCAAAGGATATAGGGCCTAATACCTGAATAATTTACTCGTGGGTTCCAATGGAATGAATTTGACCTCTATTATCCAGAAACTATATCCGACTGAGCTAGTCCTTAAATGGGCAGTAGCTTATGCCCAACGATATCCACCCATCAGGTTAGAATACAATAGCTCTAAACATGAATAAACGTAAAATAGAGACATATTCTACAGTATATTTCCTGAAGGACGATGACCATGGTGTATTTGCCATCGAATTAGTTTCATTTTTACAACACAAATGCCTGTATTAGATGTTAATATAATTATTTTGACCAGGCTTGATTTAAATCCATTCATAAATAGGGAAACGACCTACTTACTGTTTGCAACAGATAGACAAACGGACGTACGTCGGATAAGTGGTTGTCGTAATAATTCAACTGATCCAAGCCTGACTAACAGGACAGCTGAGCTAAAATCTTGTACTTCTAACGCCGACCTTAATTCGCTATAAAATGTCATAGTCCAATAATGATCAATGTCGATAATAGTAAAAAAGCCCAAATTTGAGGTGAGTTTTGGTGTCACTACGGACATCTGTCATTCCTAATGTATTTTTGCCAATTAAAACAACTATTTTCTCTCGATTAATATTAATAATAGACCTACACGCCACGTGTAATATGACTAACACGAGACGTTATTTCACGTAGAGACTCAAAAACTAGTTATGTGACATCATGGAAATATTTTCGGAATAGGCCTACGTTAAAAAATGAAATATATGTGCAGTTTTTGGTGGGCTACACGATAGAGGTAACATCGCCATTAACGTATTAGAAGTATCAATTTCTCGCTATGCCCGTCCATTTCTAGCTATGCCCGTCCATTTATAGCTATGTTCCGCCCATTTCTAGCTAAGACCCGCACCTGTTTTGTGCGTGTTGGGATCGTTTTATAGCCTATACATTGAACCCTGAATTTTTAGAATCCCATTTGCAAGGTAATTATACAGGCAACTTGTTGAATATTTTGAAACTAATTTAACTGGGTGCCGTTGCTGCCATAGCTACCAGTCAAATTGGTTTCAAAATATTCAACAAAATGTTTAGTAAATTGTAAATCCATCAAAGGCATAGAATTCTCACACTTTGAATCTTTCTAGCTTCATGGCGGATTTATAATACGTCACACTGATCGTGACGTCAGACCGCATGTGACGTAATTGACTATGATGCCAGATACTTGAGTGACAGCTCTGACCTTCCCATTGGAATGGCCATGGTTCCTTTACAAAATGACTTTTACCACCACAGCCTCAAAGTAAAACTAATTACGTTTCCTTTCGATAATACGAAATAACACGGGCTGACGGCTGAATTTCCGTAGATGGTATATTCTATGTCGTTTAACTGTGAATATGCTGAATATTTTGAAAAAAATTTACTGAAAGTTGTTGCTAACTACTTTTACGGACAACGGCAAGGTCAGAGTTATTGCTCATTGAAATTATTGTCTAGTCGCTTGCAGCAGTCATGGAAACAGTTAAATAAATAGAACGAATTTATAAATGGTCGAAACGTTCTCAGTGTATATAGGCCTGTATTAGGCTACATTTGGTAGTAATAATTTTTCAGCACGCTTGGACACATGTTTTCGTCAATGAAATGTGTCAAGGAGGAAATTGTACAACTTACGTTCTCCAAAGATAAGCAACGGAGATCAATAGATTCGAAGTCAATACGATGACAACTCTATGATACCATAACATCATCAGTGACCCATTTCTAGCTTTGTCCGCCCATTTCTAGCTAGCTTTGCCTACGTTTTGCGCGTGTTTGGATCGATTCATAAACTTTGAAACCCGCATCCTCAGAATCCCATTTTCAAGGTAATTATACAGGTAAGCAGTTGAATATTTTGAAACTAATTTGATTCGGTGCCGTTGCTGTCTATGGCCCAGTCAAATTAGATTCCAAATATTCAGAAAAATGTTTATTAAATTGTAAATCCATCAAGGACATATAATTAGTATACGTGACGGAGTTTTCCAGCTTCGTGACGGAATATTCCCTGCCAAATTGTCACAATCATATTTGGCAGGGAATACTCCGTCACGAAGCTGGAAAACTCTGTCACGTATACGAATTGTATGTCCATGATGGATCTACAATTCAATCTATATTTGGCATAAATGATTATGGCGTTATATACTTGAGCGACAGATTGGATCCATGCAGTAACATTCTGTAACGGCCCAGGTCGCCTGCTCGCTCCAGACTGTAACGCCCGAGGCCGCCCCATGCTTTAACAATATCAATACACATGAACACGGTTCCGAAGTGCGCGTGCGCTGCGGATGCGGAAACGACGCGCCAGTTCTGACAGGCAGAGTAAGCATGCGTGCTTACTATTGGGTCCGATGTAAAATACACCAATTTCCAGAGGCTGAATCTTCGTCGATATTAACTATCAGGCCTTGGTCTCAGCGGTAAATATTATTTTCATCAACCCTATCAGTAGTAGGAATAGTTTTGAACGTCAGGTGTCTTTAGTTATTTAATAATTTAGGCACTAAAACCAGCCAATGCGCGCTATACTCACTCACTGTATTTATTCACTGTAACAATATCCGACATGGATATTATATCCTATAGGATAAAGATCGTTTGTAAACGGTATGAAAGTATCTGCAAATCATTTATTACGCACGTCTGCAATTAAATGTTGTGATAAACAACATAACATGCATATACACGGTGAACGGGATTATGGGGAATTGGGTGGGTACGATGTGGTTCGTTGATGTATCTAACGAGAATTGGGCATTCCATGGGCCATGGACACCCACTAATTTCCAAGTGCCATGCCATATGGATGTCATGGTCGTTCAAAGACTTCACTTTTCACTTTGTTTAGATGGGCACGCTCAGTTCAGGGTTGGGGAGGTTCGGATTCACCAGCGCCATCCACCCAAACTGCCCCAAAAAATTTAATTAAGATTTTCTCAATGAAACTAATCCATTTTGTGAGTGTGTACTCCACGTCACTTGGAATATGTCATATTAATTATAAGCATAGGAAGTAGTACACAAGTTGGGGTAGGGATTGGGGGCAAATCAATAAAAAAAATTGGTGTGGGGTGGGTCCCCCCCCCCCCCCACCCATCACCCTCCAGGAATTTTTTTGAAATTTAAACATTCTGAGACAACATCCTCTGCATTCTTGAGGGGTAAATATGGAAATTCAGGTTTAGACATATGCCTATTTTAATTTTTACAATTCCCCAACTACCTCCCTAATATCTATGTCCTCACATTGTGTGTCCTAATAACTATATCTTCTTAACCTTTTAACACTGGAATTGTCAGTATCTTAATTTTAATCCAAGTACACATGAAAGCAGTCTAATATTTCGAAAGTAATGTAACTGGCAAATATGTCCTATAGCAGCAACAGCAACAGTCAATTTAGTTTCAAAATATTCAACATAATGTTCCAAATATTAACCCTTTAATGACTAAATCTTTTAAAAAAATTACAGTATTTACTTATTGAATGTCCATTTGCAGGCCAAGAGAAGACTATTTTTGAAAGTTTACCACTGGAATGACTGGCTCGGTTATCGAGCCAGTCATTACAGTGGTACATTTTCAAAAATAGTCTTTTCTTGGCGCCTGCAAATGAACATTCTTCAAGACCACTCAAGAGGCCGGTTTTGACCGACTTCGTCGTGAACGGGGTAAAGAGAATTCGACATTTCTTGTCTGCATAGCGTTAAAGCATTGAATTATTAACCACTTCAAATATCGAAGCTTCAATAGGTGAGTAATTCATTTGCAAAGCAGCCACACTCACTACAATAGACTGTTGACTATTTTGAAAATAATTTGACTGGAAACTGTTGCTAGGTATTAATTAATTTAAAAATAATATCAAAATATTTCATCCATAGTAAAAATATTGTTTGTGGCCAGCCTATTAATGATGAAATGGTGAATACATTCTTGAAACCAAAATAAAGTTCTCTGTTGATGCTGAGGATCCAACATGCAGAGCATCTGATTTTCACAATTGGGTGTAGGGGGCTGGATGGGGAGACGGTACTCTGACGGGGGACAGATCTGGCTTTTGCAATGTTCTAGCCAATAGAATAGCCAAATACCATTTTTGTTAGTCAAATAGTAAATATTTTAGCCACAACTTTACGTTAATGTCACTTTTAAACATGCTTGCAGTCAGTCTTCATCAGTCAATACTGTCAATTTTACAGTTGAGATACAATAGGGTCTTAATATATAAGAAATGTATTGAATATTTTGAAACTAATATGACTGAAAGCTGTTGTTGCAGCAACAACTTTAAGTCATATTAGGTTTAAAACACTCAACAGCCCAAACAGCAATATTTGCTTTGCAATTGTAACGCTGGAATGAATAATAATTAACCAATGATTTGGCCAATTCTGCTTTTTATTAGCCAGATTTCAGGTTTGTTAGCATTTGGCTAATTGGCTAGTGGGTAGATCGGTCCCTGTCTGATTACTGATATAGATATATACAAAGTATATAGCATTTTCTGTTAGATCCTTCAATCTCTTAACATGGTTCATACATAAGTATGGAATTATAAGAAACCAATTTCCCGCCATTCTACTTGAAAAGTAAAGAAATTCAACATTTTCTGCTAAGTGTTTGAAAAAGTATGGAAACTTGAAATATTGTCAAAGTAATATAGATAATATTAAAAATATTGAAAATTTTCTGCAAATCTTTCTGTTTGAACTTGGACATTGATTAGCGACACTATAAAATTTGTCCTACAATATTCACCTTCCTGGATCCAGGTTTGAGGGTCAGCCTACATTGGGTAGTGGTGGACTCCGACCAAAATGTATGTCCCCAACTTGTACCTTCTAATGTTATTAGCAAGAACAAAATCAAAATTATACAAATATTACTCGCAGTCAACATACTTTGGTTTCAAATCACAAGCACTCTGACCTTCCCCGGGCACAGTCCTGTGGAGCAAACATTGGGAGTACTATATATTTAGATATATATTCAGACATGTCTATTAGGAGCAGTATGCCTGCCTATTTTGACTTCACTAATTATACCATTGAGGTAGATGTAGAAGTCATATCAGATAGAATTTTGCATAGAAGGATATCAGGTGTGACAACTTATATATTTACAGCTTATGTAGCATTGTTAGAAATGTAAAAAAATTGACTAACCGACCGACCGACAGAACAAAATGAGTCGCAACTAAAAACTAAGCAAATGTGAGACATTTCCACTTTATCAATTCATCCTTTGACGTCATAATTAACTACGCGACGTCTAGAATGGCATCATAATGAATGACGTCGATAGCTACGTCACGGGCGCATATTTGTAGATGGACTATGCGTTGTTGTGCGAATTGTATGTCTTTACTGTTTAATAAATATTCTGTTGAATATTTTGAAACTAATTTGACTGGGCGCTGTTGCTGCCATAGACAGCAACAACAGCAAGTCAGAGTTACAAAATATTCAACAGCTCACCTGTATATTATTCACGAAATTGATAGTTAGGGCATTCGGGGATCGATCAATCTCAACACAACAAGGTGTGGGTGGAGCTTAGATAGAGATGGGCGGGGCATGGCTAAAACTGGAAAGGTACATTGTGTTTTATTCCATTTCCATAGAGAGTCACAGATTACTATGGTATCTATGGTAACCAGAGTAATAATTACACATATGTTCAGAGGAAAGTGGCAGTGTGGACACATTTTATTGTTCTTCGAGAAGTTTTGTATGCTCAAATCAACTGTAACAAATTCTTTAATTATGACTATTAAGAAAAGAATTTGGCTTCTGCCTATGGCTTCCACTCAAATTATCTTTAAAAATTCCAACAGATTGCCTGTGTAGTTGCTTTGAAATTGAGATTTAGTATATTAAGTGCATAGTGGAAGAAACCATTTCTTCTAGGAAAAAAGTCAACAAATGTCTTTCTGAGGAAACTAGGAAACTTGAACTGGATTATTGAAGCTTATAATTCAACAGCATAATGGCTAAGCCGCTATTTCAGCAGCATAAGTATGAACTTAACTTAATCTATCATGTATTTTACAAATAGCCTTAAATGACTGAGATAAATCTGTCTCATGTGAAGGTGTACGTTTCCTATAGTTTTCAATTGGTACTGCTATGCTATGTGAATATGGTGCGGTGAGATTGGGCTGTTATCCTATTCTTTCCATTCATTGACAATATTTGCTGAATTGTAAGGCTTCAGGAATCTTCTTTATGTGTAGTGTTGGCTTTGAATTTTAGAAATGCTATTTATGTTGAAACCAATTTAATTGAAAATTTGTGCTATACTATGTCCACAAAACATCTCAGGGAGATTGAGAACTAGTTACACTGATCATCAGGGTCACAAGCTAGTGGTGATTGTAGGATCTTTTCAGTAGGGACAAATAGTGAAAAAATAGCTCCCCATTATTTTGAACAATTTTAGGGAAGTAAGAATTCTTAGAATAACTAATACAATTCTGTGAAAATGATCTGGGCAATGAATATTTCCCCCAAATTATTTCCACTAAATTTCTTCAGAGGAGGTGGTGGGGTGGGTGGTGATGGTGAAATCCGTCACCCTGCCCCACCCTATGGATATGACACTGTGGCAGTTCAATTTACGCCCTTTATTACTGTGGTATTGATTCTTTTGTATCACTTAATTCTATTGATGGAGTAAGACAGGTGGTAAATTATGTACTCTGAAGGACCTGGGGGAATTAAGAGGCTGAATCTGAATTCCCTACTTTTATAAGACATTTCTCCCCTTTGTGGTAGAGGGAATAGTTTATTTGTGTGTGATGTAAACGGGTTAGGGAGTGCTTAATACAGCAATTCAAATTAATCAAATTAATTAATGAGTGTTAATTCCTACTAAAGTAAATATCTGAATATATAACAGTTTTAAAATAAATTGGGGAAGTGAAGGGTATCTCTTAAAACTTGGCGATAGAAACAAAATACTGTTTACAAGATTTAGAACAAGCAACAATTGGCTACCATAGAAAAGGAACGGTGGGATGGAACTAACAGCAGAACGCGTTTGCAATCTCTGTAATAAGAATGAAATCAGAGACGAGTTTCACTACTTATTGATTTGTGACTTCTTTCTAACTAAGCGAGTAAACATTTTGCCAAAATATTATCGCAAAGGACCAAATTTCTTCAAACCAGATTCATTTCTAGCCAGATCATATTTGGTCAGAAATTGTGAAGTGTTAGTGAGCAAGTAATAATTAATAGGTTGTGTTAGTATTATACGATGCCATCAATTAATAGGGGTGGGTGTGGGTGTGGGGTGGGTGGAGGGGCCTACCCTGCAGGCGTAATTGTGCGTCCATCGCGGCTGGAGTTCCAGATACAGACACAGGTATGTTGCTTACGCCCTTAAATTATATAATCTTATGAAAAAGTTAACATGCTTGAAAACGAATATTCAATATGCAATCTGTGTACTACGTGCAATTTATGTTGCGAACTGTGAGAAACCTAGCGTAAACAATGTTATTTGATCAAGTAGCCGATGCGCGTGCGTTTGTTTACTGCGGTTCTTACGCTACCTAATAATTAAATATTCAATATGGTGGACGAAACCGTGTTCAGGTGTCTGATACCAAAATTTGTCCAGGAAGAGTGTTCTACCTTTAGCCGCGCGCTAAAGCGGTGCGCTTAAATTCGATACCAATATAATTATGCGGTGAACTTATTTTAAGAGGATTGGCAGCTTGCCTATCCCGATGAAGATATATCACTAAAACTTCGTCACAAGGAAATATAGAGATTTAATTTCTAATCACATACCATTGTCAGATACGCCATTGGCAAAGTATGAGGTCTTTACAGTCTGGAGTGATTTTATTTATTTCAACAAAATTAGTTTTCATGATTTTGAGAAAAATGTGAAAGGACGGGAAACATAGAAAATTTATTTAGTCCACGCAGAACATTTCGTAAATATATTCAGACTTGAAAGGGTTAATAACTCATTTGCTTAATGCTTCTGACACGGTTGATCTCCCTTAACCTCGAATGTGTTCAAGAAAATTTCAATTTTCTCATAGAAAATGCCCATTTGCAGACCAAGAAGACTATTTAAAAAAATTTACAACTGGAATGGCTGGCTCTGTTATCGAGCCAGTCATTCCAGCAGTAAATTTTCAAAAATGACCTTCTATTGGTCTTCAAATGGTCATTTCTGAAGACCACTGTAGAAGCAGTTTTTGGCTGATATGAGTGTTAAATAGTTAATTGCCTAATATAAGGCCTATGCTTAATATATAGCTAATAAGGCAATTTATAGGCTTTTTATAGGGTCTATAAAACGATACAGCTTACAAGTAAAACGTTGTGGGTATGGTAAAATTATCTCGTTTTGTGTGTGGTAGCGTCATTATAAGTGTTGGTGGGTGGTTTTTGGAGGTGGGGGTGGGGGTGGGGTCGTCTGCCTGCCAATGACAATAGAAGATTCAAGTTTATTCATCAATAACATGACGTCATAATGAACTACGTGACGTGTAGGCTGACGTCATAATCAGCTACGTCATGAATGATTCGATTTAGTCCGTCTTAAACACTTAAAATTTCGTCAGGTTGTGCGAATTGAATGTTTTTAGGCTACTATTTAATATACATGCCGTTGAATATTTTGAACCTAATTTGACTGGGCACTCTTGGTGCCATAGCCAGCAACGGCATCCAGTCAAATTAGTTTCAACATATTCAACAGCTTACCTGTATAGCTTTCCGGAAATTGAGATTCAGGGAGTGCAGGTATCGATCGATCCCAACACGGTCAAAATTGTGGGAGGAGCTTAACTAGGGAGGGGCGGGGCATAGCTAAAACTGGAAATGTCCCTTATTATGCTGTACTGGCAATCTTCCACTATACTATCAAACTAAAGCGATCCGATTTGTCGCTCAAGTATCTGACGTGATAATCAATTACGCCACTAGTTAGTTGACGTATCAATTATGATGACATACATAATTCCGTCATGGACATTAAAAAGTTCGTCACGTGCATGCATTGAATGTCTTCGAATAAGTTATAATTTAATAAATATTCTGTTAAATATTATGAAACTAATTTGACTTGGAGCTGTTAGTGTCATAGGCAGCAACAGCCCGCATGTCAAATTTGTTTCAAAATATTCGACAGCTTACCTATATAGTTACAATGGAATTTAAAGTCTGGGAATTTAGGTTTCAAAGTATCAAATCAATTCCAACACGCGTAAAATGCGGACAGAGTTTATATATGAATGGGGGTGGGGGTGGGGGAGGGGGTGGTGGAGCATAGCTAGAAATAGATTTTCCTGTATTTCACATAATCAATGAGACATATCAAGCAATATTTTGTCGTAATGCCGCTTTCTCATAGCTTAATCCTGGGTAACTATTTTGTGAGCAATGTATGTTAAAGGAATGGAAAAGGGAAATAACAAATGATGTGTATTGGTAATTTTATACAATATTAAATAAACTACCACTAGATGATTCCGTTAAAAATTCTGCATCTGGCTCCATATCTCAAATCAAAAATTGATCACAACCACGTTAGCGCCGTACCTGCATATTATAGCACCGGGGACCGACTTTCTAATATTATAGACAGTAAATTACGAAAAAAATGTGGTCAAGATAACGCTCATCTTAATTATTTTCATCTTAGTGACAATCCTAATTGTCCCCATTACACGGGCATCATAGAAGATAACAAACATTATTTACTGGAGTGTGCCAAATATACAGAACACCGACAACAGCCAGATAGAGATTTTCTACATTTTGTTATTTCAGAGGACATATTACTATATGGCAACCCCGACCTAGGCTTTGAAAAAAACTGTTTCATATTCCCAGAAAGCCCAGAATTACATTAAGAATACACAAACATTTGACTGCCTCTAAGCACAGTCCGCATTTTCGCGTGTTGTAATCGGCATCAGTTTCAGTTTCACGTTTATTACACTCAGGCTACCGAGGCAGCATATGAGGGTATATATTTATAACAATTGTTATGGCGAGTAAAGTGACAAAATATACAGTGATTATCACGAGGTTAATAAAAAAATACTAATTACATTAATAACAGCGGTTAATAGACTTGGTGACTTATTTTTTCTTGGTATATAAAAGGTATTTACAAATTTTATGGAGAACTGGCTTGTTGCATATTGAAAGAAGTCCTTTTGCTTTTTCTATCGAGGTATTGGTTAAGTAGTAAGAAGGGATTAGTCTTTGTCGTTCAGTGCTAAATTTTGTGCAATGAAAAAGAAAGTGCAATTCGTCACCTATGCAATTACACGCATTACAGGTGCGCTCATTTCGATCAATCCCCTCCCATCTCTTGGTCTCGATGTCTAGTTGATGGTTTAATCTTCTGAAGTGGCACAGAATTATAGCGATATGGCAATACAACAAAATATTTTTCAAATACCGAATCACTCATTATGTTATTGTAAAACGTTAATCGGCTTGAATTGGAAATTTCAGCTCTACATTTTTAATTGAATTGAGCTTGTAAAGCTATTCTTACCTGCCTAGTGATGTTAGTCGAATATAACAAAAGCAACCCTGAATATTATAGTTTCGTAACAGGTAGAATAGTAATCTCTACTGTTAATTCACTGTTGATCCTTGAACACATTATATTTGAAAGTCACTGTTTCTGGTGGAAGCAACGAGTTTCGGTCAACATGATTTCAAAATACATCACTGGTTTCCAAGGTCCCAACATAACTACTGAGTATTTTGAAATTCGTGTAACTGAATGTAGATCATGTCTCTGGAAATAATGGCTTTCAGTCAAATTGTTTTAAGATTAGACATTTTTTTACGTGCATTGGCTACTCAGTTTAACACGAATATAACTGAGATTATATGACTGTCTGTATTATTTATTCTCTCGGCATATACCAGAGCACGCTGCACCAGCTGCGTCACTAATTGGTTCCAGCCAGATTGACATAAATGGTATTTATTTGCTTTTTTCAAATTATTCCGATTTATTTCTGTTCTTTTACTGATGGCGATAGGTTGATTATTGTCTAAATCTACATGTATCATTGAAGAGCATTTATTACTTCTCTGGTCATTTCCTTTAATAGATAGATAGATGGATAGATCTATTCACACAATAGGCCATTTGACCCTTGAGTGCAAATGGTTACACATAACGTGATAATGCGGACAAATTAACTAAGTGCATTACAATTGCAAGAACATATTCAGTCTCATATTTTATATGTTATTAAATCAGTAATGTTCGCAGGCGAATTTGATTCATATACATCTGGACCACCGCGCCAGCCGCGGATCCATCAATGAACCATGGGTCGATTTCCTTAGCAGACAAAGGGACACCTAGGTATTTGGGGCTACATTATCAAATGCTCAGGCGTGCTGTCCCCGGAAATCGACCGTAGTCCATCAACAGACCGAGGGTGGTCACACGATAGTCCGGTTTATATAGCCGATATAAGATCTGTGTGTAATCACACTGGTGGAAGGTAATCCGGAACTGTACGGTAGCGCTACCTGGCAGAGAGTGAGAGAAAATACTGACCATAACGCAACATGGCAAATTCTGAGGGAATAGGTTACGTTCACATAGAGAATCATTAAATCCAATACATTCGGAAGATAAATCGCTGATTTTGTGGGAGAAAGTTTCTGAAGTAAATGACGTATGCATTCCGGGACAAGAGGAAGTCCAATGAGAATGCTAGCTGATAAACATAGTATTTACCGAAATAGTGGCGGTATGATAAGGCCTAAGGCTGTGTTCTCACTAGAAACTTAACCCGCGTACCGCCATAGTCAGGTATGGCGTTATTCCCGATTAACTCACTAGTGAGAACACGGCCTTAGTGACCAGCCTATGACCAAAGCAGTGGCCGGTATAGACGTAGTACATATTCAAATAAAAAATTTATCACATCCACGTTAGCGCCGTATCTGCATATTATAGCACTGGGGAACGACTTCCCAATACTATGCACACTAAATTACGAGATAAATGTAGTCAACTTAACGCTCATCTTAATTATTTTCATCTTAGTGACAATCCTAACTGCGCCCATTGCGTGGGAATCATAGAAGATAACCAACATTATTTACTCGAGTGTGCCAAATATACAGAACACCGACAACAGCTATCTAGAGATCTACTACATTTTGTTATTTCAGAGGACATATTACTATATGGCAACCCCGACCTAGGCTTTGAAGAAAACTGTTTCATATTTCAGAAAGTCCAAAACTACATTAAGAATACACACAGGTTTGACTGCCTCTAAGCACAGTCCGCACTTTCGCGTGTTGGAATCGGCATCATGAATCCTCAGAATCCCAATTTCGAGGTAACTATCCATGAGTGTTGTTGAATATGGTGAGGCTTGTTTGACTGCGTTGACCGCGTTGCTCCTTTTTACAGCAATGGCTCCCTGTCAGGTTAATTTCAAAATATTTATATGGACGACATTTCAGTTTCAATTTTCAATTATTAGTCTCACTATTCTTAGTAGTATTACAATTGAAAAATTGTAAGCATAAATAATGTCAATGTATATATGTAAATATCAAATTGCATTTTATTGTAAAATTATTATGTAAAATTATAACATACCGCATTTTAAAGGCCTTTAAGGAGAGTCGAATCTAAACCCGTGTTCTCCCTTGAGAGTTAATCGGGAATAACGCCATACCTCAGTATTGCGTTACGCCGGTTAAGTCTCAAGCGATAACACGGCCTAAGTCAGTTTGACTTGTGACTCGATCCCATTGTTGTTAATTAAAAATAAAATATGTTTAAAACAAAAACGTAGTACAAATACTATCTTTATCGATGATCACTTGACGCGTATACTCTTCGCGTATGAATTATTAAGTCCATATTTTCAAAGGCCAATGAATTCAAATTCAAATTCAATACATCTGGAAGAGCTATATATATAAACAAAATTAAAATCTGTGTACAAATGGATAAATAGAAAGGATGGGTAGACATAGTCTATGAGTGGGTCTAATATTGGATGGATAGTTGAATGAATAATGGACATTTCCACTTTTAGCCATGCCCCGCCCATCTCAATTTAAGCTCCACCCTTACCACACCCCGTAACAGCTCCAAGTCAGATTAGTTTTAAAATATTCGACAGACTGTTTATTAAGTAGTAAAGACAAACAATTCGTACAACCTGTCGGACTACTAAGCGTTAAAGACGGACTATATGGAATTATTCATGACGTAATGATTATGACGTCATCACACACGTCACTTATTTAATTATGACGTGTGCTTGTATCGATCTTAACGCGTTGATCCACGGATTACAGGGAATCCCAATTTCAAATTAATTATACAGGTAAGGTGTTGACTATTTTGAGACTGATTTTGCTGCCTATGAGCCCCCAGTTTCAACATAATCAAGAGAATGGTTATTAAATTTTTAAATCTTCAAAGGGATTTTCGATTTTCGTAGGCCTACTGGAGGAATCCAGTTTATCAATCCATCACATGTCATCATAATCGACTACGTGACGTGTGGACTGACATCATAATCAATTACGTCATGAATGACTCGAGTTAGTCCGTCTTAAACCCTTAATAGTCCGTCGGATTGTGCGAATTGTATGTCTTTAATATTTAATAAACAATCTGTTGAATATTTTGAAACTAATTTGACTGGGCACTGTTGCTGCCATAGGCAGCAACAGCATCTAGTCAAATTAGTTTCAAAATATTCAACTGCTTACATGTATAGTTTGAGTGAAATTGAGATTCAGGAAGTGTAGTGATTGATCGATTTCAACACGGCAAAAGTGTGGGCGACGCTTAGCTAGAGATGGGCAGGGCATGGCTAAAACTTGATTCCTCCATTGATTATGACGTCAAATACTTGAACGGCAGATCGGTTCCTTCCATTGGCAACCTGGTATGACTGATAATATACTCTCTCCTCCGGGTCTTTTTCTAACCATGAGCACATTATCTGTAAACATTGCCGTTCAGCCTAGAAAGATAAGAAATTGTGATATATATTTAAAGCTGAACACCGGCCAGGGGATAGGCATATCTCTGTATTATTAAGTCGGTCATAAAGTATCATATCGCTGTCAGTATTAGATAAAGTCCAAAGAAACGTCAATAGGTGTTTAGTGTTCATAGCAGACGACACATATACCAAGTATCAGTGACTGATCAAGATGTGTGCTCTTGGGCGGTATTTGGTAGGCCTATGCCTGTTTGCAGGTGCATGCGCGTTGACGCTGACAGGCTCGAGTACATCTACTGGGTTCTTTGTTGAAAACGAGGTTAGAGTCTCCTTTTTCGAGAACAGTCAGATTAGTACACTTCTCTACCACGCGAGCGAAAACATTCGGCCAGATGCACCTCAAGGGAGAAGATACCAGTATACCATCGCCCGCGCTAACCCTATATCTGGATTGTCACTTTTCCGCGTTGATCCTTCTACAGGAGCAATACACACAGCTGCTCACATAGATAGCGAGATCGGACACACATATAGTTTAACCATACAGGGTCAGTTCTTGGAGCAGAGGATTCAATAACAGATACGTTTGTCTTGCGGATTCGTGCTCTTGACATAAATGATAATAGTCCGGTGTTCACCCATGCCGCTTATCGCGCAAATGTGTATTTATCCACTCCTGTCGGTACTGAAATTGTAACGGCACACGCACATGACCGCGACATGGGCGAAGGTGGTGAGATAACCTACGGTGTTCTGTCCCCTGACTTTAACTCACACTTATTGAGGATCGATCCTCAGACGGGCAGTATTTATTTGAGAAGCGCAGTTACCGAGCGTGACATTGGATCGACTATGGTCTTTGTAGTGCTCGCTACTGATAATGGTTTTCCACAACACAGTGCGACTGCGCAGGTCACCATCGTATTTCTGGAGCGAGATGGCGTGATAGGATAGACGCGGGAAGTGGTCATATGAAACAGATTCTGTATAAGACAAAGAGAATAAAACATTAATGCATATTATTTTGTCGTCGTCGTCCTCTCCTTCATCGCCGCCGCCATCGTCGTCGTCGTCGTCGTCGTCGTCCATATTTTCTATCGAAGTACTGCCACCGATGAGTTAGAATCGGTTCGAAACAATGGTCGGTGAAACTGGCCTCCTGTGTAGTACCTTGCAAGAATACAGGTAACTCTGTATGTATTTGGATACCTTTTTACTCCATTGCTAGCTAAGTTCCGCCCCCTTTTACGCGTGTTGAACATGATTTGAAACTTTAAAGTCTGAACTGCTGGAATCTAAATTTCAAGAGAACTAAACCGCAAGCTTCTTAGTAGTTTGAGACTAATATGGCAGTAACAGCTCCATGTTAAATTAGTTTCAAAATATAAAACAGGATGCTTATTAAATTATAAATTCATCAAAGACTTACATTTCGTGACATGTTTTTCGATTTCCGCAACGAAGCTAACACGTGATGTAATTTATTATGACATCAGATACTTGAGTGACAGATCTGATACCTGATCTGCGCGTGCGTGCATACGTGCGTGCGGCCGAAAGAAAATGTTTATTTATGATGCACGTGGGTGACTTACGACAATGGACGTTTCCACTTTACCCATCCATAATATGACGTCATAATCAACTACGTGACGTGTAGAATGACATCATAATCAATGACGTCATTATGACGTCATATATATATATAAGTATGTCACGAACGCATAATTGAAGACCCGTCCCGAAATGTAAACGTGTGGATTATTGTACGAATTGTATGTCATTACTAATTATTAAACATTCTGTCGAATATTTTGAAACTAATTTGACTGGGCGCTGGTGCTGCCATACGCGGCAACGGCAGCCGGTCAAGTTAGTTACAAAATAATCAACAGCTTACCCGTATACTTATCAGGAAATTGATAGTCAGGGCTTTCGGGGATCGATCGATATCGAGGTGGGCGTGGAATAACTAAAACTGGAAATGACCATTCATTCTAATTAAAGGTGCATATTCACAGCAGAATGGTTCAAAATAAATGTTTTAAAATTATATTCTTTTAGAGACTTAAATTGTGTGCTTAGATGTAATGAAACGAAATAAAAATCTTAGCATATGATGATTTCATTACGTATAAATTAATACAATTTTTAATGTTGTCAAATTGAATCAGAGGCACGATTCCCTAATTCAAATTTACAACTAAACCGACGAAATTTATTTATATAGAATGAAATCATCATATCTTAAGATATATTTCGTTTCATTACATTGAGGTACACAATTTAAGCCTTTAAAAGCATATAATTTTAACAATTTTATTTTCACGCATCAGTTTGGTTTGAATATACACCTGTAATGAACCGCTTTGCTGGACATCGACAAAACTCTATCACGAGATCATTGAGGGAACTTCAAAATTGCTGTCTCATAAGGCAGGTGGTCTCATAATAAAATGTTCAAATGTATAAAAGATCAGGCCTAATGGACATTTCCAGTTTTAGCCATGCCCCGCCCTGTTCCTACGAAAATTGTCAATTCTAGCCTAGAGTCAGGTATCGTTCCAAAATGCTTCAAGCGCGCTTTGATCAACCCTTTGCTGAAAAAAGTAGGCCTGGATCCTGATAACCTAAAAAATTACAGACCAGTATCAAATTTATCCTTTATGTCTAAACTGATTGAAAGGGCAGTATCAAATAGATTTTCTGATTACCTAACGATTAATAGGCTATATGAACCATTCCAGTCGGTATATAGGCATGGCCACAGTACCGAGACAGCCATATTGCGTGTTGTTAATGACATTCGATGTGCTGTTGATACCGGTAATGTGTCTCTACTAATCCTGCTTGACCTTAGCGCAGCGTTTGACACTATCGATCATCACATCCTTCTGTCTCAGCTCACAAATGAAATTGGTGTAAACGGTGTCGCACTGAAATGGTTCCAGTCATACTTATCAGATAGGTATCAATCTGTGTATATTAATGGGACCCCTTCTTCATCAGTAGAACTAACATGTGGTGTCCCACAGGGCTCAATCCTAGGCCCTATACTTTTCACCCTGTATACTCGTCAATTAGGATCTGTTATTGAGGGTCATAATGTCCAACGGCACTTGTACGCAGACGATACACAGCTGATAAACAGTTTTGCTCCATCTGCCCCCATCGCAAATCTAGCCAGTAGACAAGTAACTGATTGTTGCCTTGACATAAAATCCTGGATGACAACGAATATGCTAATGCTGAACGATGAAAAAACTGAAGCTATTTTGGTAGGCCCAGCCACCAGGTGTTCCAAAACGGGATTAAGTAGCGTCCTTGTTGGAGTTAATAATATTCCATTGTAATCTTGTAAAAGATTTAGGCGTTCTCCTCGATTCTGAATTAAATATGGAATGTCATGTAAATCATATTCGCAAGGTGTGCTTTATGCAGCTACGAAACATTGGTAACATTAGGAAGTACATCACTCGGGAAGCGGCAATACGGCTCGTGTTATCACTAGTAATGTCGAGACTCGATTATTGTAACGGTCTTCTCGCAGGTGCTTCCAAAATACTCATTAACAAGCTTCAGGCAGTTCAGAACACAGCTGCGCGAATTGTATCACTGAGAAATAAGTATGATCACATTACCCCCATTCTTCAAGATTTACACTGGCTCCCACTAGAATACAGAATCCATTTCAAAATCCTAAGTTTAGCATATCAATGTGTCTCCGAAACTGCACCAACGTACCTATCTGAATTGCTAGAGAGTTACACACCTACACGAACCCTCAGATCTTCTGAACAAAATCTCCTGAAGATTCCCAGAGTAAACACTAAAACCTATGGCCATAAAGCCTTTTCATTCGTGGCCGCCACTCAGTGGAATAATCTCCCAACTCATATTAAATCTGTCCCGACTTTATCCGTATTTAAAACTAACTTGAAAACATTCTTGTTTAAAGAAGCTTTCCCGTAAGCTGTATGCTAAATTTCTCTCTTATTGTCAGCCCTTAGAGCATGCAATCGCATGGATTTAGCGCATTACAAATGTACTATTATTATTATTATTATTATTATTATTATTATTATTATTATTATTATTATTATTATTATTATTATTATTATTATTATTATTATTATTATCACTAGCTAAGCTCCACCCACACCGTGCTCGTGTTTGGATCGATACCTGAATTCCCTAGCTACCGATTTCCATAAAACTATACAGGTAAGCTGTTGAATATTTTGAAAATAATTTGCCTGGTCGCAACAACGGCCGGTCAAATTAATTTCAAAATATTCAGCAGACTGTTTATTGAATGGTAAAGACATACAATGTGTACACCGTGCTGGACTATTAAACGTTTAAGACGGGCTATTTCGAATCCTTCATGACGTCATGATTATTACGTCATCCTACACGTTACATAATTGATCATGACATCATATGACGGATGGAAAAATTTGGGAAGGTCTATTTAGATTTGACAATTTAAGAAAGAGGTCTCTTAAAGGAGAACACAAACGGGGAAGTGTTAAATCATTCAAAATTATACTTTTGAATAATTTAAATAAAATAGAATAAAATATATCGTTTGTCAATTTTCAAATTCCTTAATAGTACATTTCACTACGGAATGCAATTTTCTTCAATTTCTCATGAGAATCATGGATTTGTGTCATCGCGTGAATGATTGTTCGGGTATGACGTCATCACGTGACTAATATTTTGTAATTGTGTTGCTGATGATTTATCTATAGCTCGCAACAGCTTATTCAAAGTCCACCATACGAGATACATGAGACATGGAAGAGTTTATTTAACCCCTCTTGTGTCAACAGCGCCTCAAAGCGCTCAATATACTTATAAAGGCTTATTAATTAACCACGTAACGTAAATTTGTAAAAAGATTAGTGTTGCTCATTGAATACAGTCCATTTGCAGGCCAAGAGAAGACAATTTTAAAAAAGGTTTCCAATGGAATTTGCAAAAAGATTCTTTCAGATGTCCTGTAAATTAAGCCTGTTTGAACATTATATGGTCAAGAAAATTCAAATTTGTGCATAATCAGTAATCGCTGGCCAAGAGGAGCCGATTTTTTGAAAATTTATCACTGGAATGACCCGCTCGGTAACCGAGCCAGTCATTCCAGTGGTAAATTAAAAAAAAAAAATCTCTTGGCCTGAAAATGGACATTCCTCAACGCCACTGAAGAGACTGCTTTGACCAGTTTTACTATTAAATGGTTAAGTTGACAGACGGGTAGGGTGGGGGGTGGGGAGGGGTGGGTGGGTGGGGGTGGGTGGGTGATGGGGTGGGGAGTTAATTAGAACTTGACTCGAAGCTGATGTCCAGCGTTTATAAATTACACGACAGTTTGTTGTAATCTGAAAACACGTGTGGCGTAATCTGAATTCACGTGGTTGACAATTCACGCGATGACGTCAAACAGTGAACTTTATTCATGACTTTAACCACACCTTTAACAATGATAGAGTTTGACTAAGGCCTCTTTCTCATTACCTAATCATGTTTAACTATTTCGTGTACTATGTAGGTTAATAAATAGCCGATATATCGGTTTGCAATCACACTGCTGGGAGATAGTCCCGGACTGGACGGTGGTGCTACCTGGTGGACAGCGAGATAACGTGATGACTGTAGCGTTACCTGGCAGACAGTGCGAGAAAATGCTGACGGTAACGCTACCAGGATGATTTTGACGAAATAGGCTGCGTTCACATAGGGATATATCGGAAGATAAACCGCCGAATTTGTGGGATTAAATTTCGAAATAAATAACGTATTTATTCCGGTACAAGAGCCAGTCCAATGAGAACGCTAGCCGATATACCGGCTATTTACCGAAATAGTGGCTGTATGAGAACACAGCCTTAGTCTCTAGTGAGAACACGGCCTAAGGCCCGTTTTATAAGCCAAACTTTCTGTCGCACCGCACTAATGACGACTGGTTGATTTATATAGTGGACTCTGTCATTTTCAGGCAGATTTAGCTGGCACGGCACAAGAGAAGTTGGACTTATAAATCGGGCTTTACGGCATCTGTAAATTTGCGCACTCTGTGTTAAACAAAGCCTGGTAAAGATGACGTCATTAAAGTTTGACTAACACAACTTATGCAGTACAGCCCAGAAATAATGTAACATGTTTCCAAAAGAAAATAAAACGTATGGTTTGAATATTTTGAACATAATTTGATTGGAACACTACTACTACTACTACTACTACTACTACTACTACTACTACTACTACTACTACTACTACTACTACTACTACTACTACTACTACTACTACTACTACTACTACTACTACTACTACTACTACTACTACTACTACTACTACTACTACTACTACTACTACTACTACTACTACTACTTCTACTACTATTACTACTACTACTACTACTACTACTACTACTACTACTACTACTACTACTACTACTACTACTACTACTACTACTACTACTACTACTACTACTACTACTACTACTACTACTACTACTACTACTACTACTAATACAACTACTACTACTACTACTACTACTACTACTACTACTACTACTACTACTACTACTACTACTACTACTACTACTACTACTACTACTACTACTACTACTACTACTACTACTACTACGACGACGACGACGACGACGACGACGACGACGACGACTGCTACTGCTACTGCTACTGCTACTGCTACTGCTACTGCTACTGCTACTGCTACTGCTACTACTACTACTACTACTACTACTACTACTACTACTACTACACCTAAAGACCTAAACTGGCGATGGCATTGGTAGGGGCAATAACAATGGCAATGATTTATACTAATGTATGTATGATTACTGTATTCTGCGGCTGTCGTAGTAGAAACATCCTACAGCTGCAATCAGTCCTTTCCTCGCTTCTGCCCACTGTGTCTTCTCCTCAGCCGAAATCCTTAGCTTCCTCAGGTCCATTCTTGACTTGAGTGTACTGAGTCCTGCTTTCTTGAGGTCACCTCGTAGCACGCTTAGCAGATTTTTGCAATGACGTCCTCTCCTGGCTTTGTATTTGCTGGCTCCGAGTAGGGTGAATTCCAAGGCTCTCTGTGCTGGTGTCTCTTCTGGCATCCTTAGCACATGGCCAAACATGGACCATCTTTGCTGGGCGACTTTTACAGACAGCGGCGACGTATTACACATCTTGTATAGTGCATCGTTGGAAATTATGCTGTCTGGCCATCGGTGTCCAGTGATGGTGCGTAGGTGTTTGCGGTGGCAGGCGTCGAGTTTGTCGAGAGCTGCCTTTGGAGCTGCCCAGCTGTTACAGCTGTACAGCATCAAGGATACGCAGGTTGCATTGTATAAACGTAGCCTCTTTATCAAGGGCATCTTTGATCTACGAATCCATAGCTTCCAGAAGAACTGGAAAGCTATGTTCCCCATGACACAGCGTGCAGAAATGTCAGCAGTACTGCAAAGCAGTGGGCCAAGGATTTTACTTTTCCTCCATGGTTCGCCGCCACGAAGTGGGTCGTCATTTTCTATAGTTTCATGCTTTGTCGATAGGTATATGTGGGTGAACTCTGTTTTGGATTCATTCATAAAGAGATTATCAATTTTTAGTTTGCTTCCAGCTATTGGGAGAAGTTCGTCAAGGGGTTTCTTTTCCTCGTCTATGAAGTCCACATCGTCGGCATATTCCATCTGTAGCGGCATGCCCGGTATTGACACTGGGGGTGGGGGTGGGGGTGGGGTGGGTGGGGGTGGGGTGGGGGTTGGTCTTGTGGAACTTTCCCGCACAGATTTCAATGCGGCAGCATGGTAGCAGGCGAAAAGCACCGGAGATAGACCATCTTACTGTGGGGAGCCGATTGATGTCTCAAACTCTACATGCTTCACTGACTTGACTCGTACTCTCAGCTTGGTGTCTGCAAGCAGTGGTCTCACTAGTCGTATCTCATCTTCATTGCAACTGGCCTGCCGTAGTTCATCTAGGATCTTTGAGCGTTTAATTGTGTCGAAGGCTCGTGACATGGCAATGCCCATTTTGTGGAAGTCCCGGTGTTTGGACATGACTACCGACACAAGCATGCGTTGAGCCCATACAATGTCTGCGTAGCTGCGTCCACATTTGAAGCCACTTTGACATGATCTGGTGAAGGAATCGATCTTGTCTCGGATGCGGCATAGAGTAACATTGGATAGGACTTTCCGTATGCTGTTGAGGAGCACAATGGGCCGCAGGTTGACTGGACGCCCAGGTGGCTTCCTGGGCTTGGGCAGTGCGATAAGGGTGCCTTGGCCTACAGCGTCGATGGGAAGGTGGTGCATAAAAGCTGAATTGATTAGGTGCGTGATCGGTTTTGAGATAATGTCACTTGCATATTTGAATAGTTCATTGCGCATGCCATCAGGTCCAGATGCACGTCCATTCTTCAGGGCTCTAAGTGCCTTCTCAACTTCTGTTGTTTTAATTGGTGTTAGTAATGGCCTGTGGTCTCCTGAGAACGGGTGCAAGGGCTCATCATCGTTGTCAGTGAACTGTTCCATGAACCATTCTCGGATCGCCTCGGCTTTTCCATGGTCAGTCCCGATAAAGTGACCTTCAGAGTTGTGCACAGTGAGTGCTGCTGTGTAGTCAGCAACACTCAGGGCTCGGGCTGCCCGAAACATTTTGTGACAGTCATCTGTGGCAGTGATTTCATCTGCTAGGGAGTCTGCCCGTTGAATAGCCAGATCTTATAAGCGTTCGGTAATGTGGTGGAGAATAATATTGTGCTCCCGGCGTAGTTTGGTGCGGTCTTCACTTTGGCCACTTTGATAGATGCGCAGTTTTACTACTAGAGGGTCGTCAGTATACCTAGTTTGGTTGTTTTTAAGAACAGCTATGGTGCTGGTAGCGGATGCTTCCATGGGTTTCAATATTTTGGTTAGGGCTTCGTTTGGATAGGATTATACTAATACTTCATATATATCAATGTAAAGTTGATCTGAGTTTATATAAAGTTCAGTTGAGTTCAGTTCAGTTCGATCTCAACACGCGCAAAACCAGGGTGGATCTTAGCTAGAAATGGGCCAGTTTATTGATTGTACACGATGATCGACGATCTTCAATTTAGCGCGACTACTTACACCATTTAGGACCGTTCAATGATGTAATAATAAATTAACGTAATAAATAAAATATAACTAACATTTATTAAAATATAAAGTCCGCTTGTTATAAGACGATTTATAAATATGAACTTTATAGAATGGAAGTTTGTTATTGGAAAGTCTCTTAGTAAATTTATCAATAACGATTTAGGCCGCAATGTTTGCATTTTTAGATACGCCTTCTGCTAGTCGAGAATGGGATTGGCGGATGAGCAGCTGGGGTCTAGTGCACCATAAAGGCGTTTTTTGTCAGGTCGTAGAACCGGTTCTATAAGACTACTTTATCGGATGTTTGATCACGAACACCATGTCTAATAGTAAGTCGCATGTATTAACCATATTAAGTCCAATACTCTCAATTTTAAGACTTTCATGCACCTTAGCTGTTGAATAGGACATATTTTGGAACTAATTTGACTGGAATCTGTTGCTGCCATAGGCAGCTGCAGGTTACAGTCAAATCCCATTCAAAATATTCAATAGCGTTATTTATTACATTAACAGTCATTTTTCGTATTTGACATTTCAGATTCTATATACATGACTAAGATAGAATGTTTATATTAGGTGGCCGTACATGACAGGCCAGTTTTACGACCGGCCAACTAACGCCTTTATCGTACACTGGCCCCACCCCACCCCAAAACCCTGGTGATCTTCATCTAGGCATATATGTTGATAAATCACTAGATTTAACACGTTTAATAGCATGTTCTTCAAACGGTATATATAATATAAATTGTGATTGTTTTGGTCAACAAAAATAGAGGATCTCACACGAGTTACCATTTCGTATCGAATCTATCACACGACTTTAGTAAGATCTCATTTGGAACGAGCTTTAGCGAGTTCCAAATGAGATCTTACTAAACGAGTGTGATAAATTTGATACCAAATACCAACTCGTGTGAGATTCTATTTATCACATAAAATAATATATCTACTATACGTTCCTAGCAATTCAAAACAAAATATGGTAGCACCGTAGCAAAAGGAACGTCTTATTAGGTCGTAAATACATTTTAATTGATCTTTTTTTAAATTCGAGAACATTGTAGTACGGATCGAGCAATGCTGAGGTCGAAACACCCTGGGCCGAACTGGTCCAATCTCACCCCCTAGTACGGACACCTAGGCCTATGTATTTAGCCCATGTACGATAGAAACGTTGAAAATGACCCCGCGCTATTCCAGATAGGCTACACACGCTAAGCGATAGTATCAGCGTATCTTATGCTTTATGCACATAATTGCCCGTTTTTTTAAAAATCGTGACACGGCGACTATAGATGTCTTCCTTGGATGGATCATGAACACAATTCATCAAGGAATCTGAATCTTTTTTACAGAATTGAAATCGAACCAGAATTGTCTGAGATATGATTAAATTAAAAACATTGAAGAAGTAGAACCGACACTAAGGTTAGTCCGGTATCTCGCACGCTCCATGACGATATAAGGTGAAGATCGTTCATGACGTCACCAAACACATGGCATCATGGCTTTTACCCATTTAAACGTTCGCGTGTTGATTTGCGGAAATAACTTATGGCGTCATTTGATTGGTCACCAACTCCTATATAAGGAGCCGTATTGGTGCCACTTCCTCAGGTGGTAACAAGCAGAGCTGTGTAACCAGCGACTTCGGGATCGCGTCTCTGTTCAGCCAACTGCCGATCGTTGGAAACATAGGCAATCTCCTTCACTCCTCATTGCCTCTCTCCACCCATGAGTATAAATGGGTACCAGTGTGAAAACGGGGGAAGTTACCAATAATAGACTGAAATAAAACCAGCCTAGAACGGCGTGAATTGGATGTGGAATCAGGGACTCGATAGACGCCAATCAAACCAATAACTTCTTACAATTCCTCAGTAGAGGTGGTCGTAGCTCAGGTGGTAATGAGCAGAGCTGCGTAACTGGCGACTCAGGGATCGCGGTTCTGTTCGGCTGACTGACAATCATTCAAAACATAGGCAATCCCCTTCACTCCTCGTTGCCTCTCTCCACCCAGGAGTATAAATGTGTACCACTGTAAAATCTGGGCGAGTTACCAATAATAGACTGAAATAAAAATCCATCCTAGAATGGGGTGCATAGGACCTGGAATCAGGGACCCGATAGACGCCAATCAAACCAATAACTTCTTCACAATTCCTCAGTCGGGAAGGGAAGGTTGTCCGATACAGTTGACATTACTAGTTCTATGGCTACGCCGTACATCCTTGGAAATCTACGCTGATCCTAGTGAGCTCGAACCTGTACCTGGGATCGGGCGCCTGCTCCTATCAAGCGCCAAAGTTTTAATTTTTCCGCCCTTCTTCAAGGGCTAATAACCAAATCAAAGTAAGGTATTCGGCTTTGCCAAGAAACAGGATAGCCAATGGCGCATCATAATCTACTGATGACTCAATAGTAGCCGATATATAGAATACCTAAGCGGCGCTCTTTTGGATAATTAACATCACAAATTGAACTGTGAGCCTTCCTGGCCGATGGCTATGATGCCAAGTCTTGTCCGAACCACGCCACAAAGTGGTTCAAACAAAACACACTACTGGTGCTTACTTCACGGGCATAAGTTTCTGCATAACACTTACGCCGATTTTCACTGTTCTGAACATTGCTTCCGACGCAGCATCTAGGCTAGCTGCGCCGATCGTCTTCTGACAGACTATTTCTAAACTACAATTACCACGCCGGCTTCTCTTCGTGTGTTTTATCTCCAGTATCCTCTTTCGGCATCAAACATAACAGACTTTTCTGCGAGATACTAGAAATCTTCCTCACCGACTTTTTCTATAATCTAACCTTTTATGATTGTGTAAGTTGCTGGGCCAGTTGTAACTCGGCACTCATCTTGTTTTTATCTGTGTGATGACTAATAGGCGTTCCTTGTTTCCTATCATGTTACACGCTGATGACTAAAAGGTATCCTTTAAGTTTTTGTATTGTTTTATGGGCCGATGACTAAAAGGCATAGATAGGTCAGCTAGACCTAATTGAATTAGCTATTTTCTGTGATACTATGGCTTGTGCCGATTTTAAACTGTTGTTCTTGTCTTATCATCCTTGTTTAAATAAGTGTACACTCGCCAAAACTTGATATTGCAGACTTACAATAGCGCATAAACCCAACTAGTTGTTAATCGCAACCCATTTCACTGGAGACCTGGCAGTATGTTTCTATTATGCTTAACTCCGGCCATACTGGCCATCACTAATTGTAACTCCATCATTCGGTTTGGTTGGGGAGACCTTTGAAATCGCCAGGGTTTCTTGACGGCTCCAATCTAAACGAAGTGCACTCACTACTGCAGTATCTTCAATGATACCTTTAGGATAGGAACTTAAAAACCAAAGTAGGACTTAATAATAATATAATCATAGTCGGCCTAGCAGTGAATCTTGGGCTATTCGAACTTAAACTTAGCCCAGATAGTCGGTAGCTTCAGGGACCAAGTCTAAAACCAATTGTTCTCGAAACACCGCCTTCGGCAAACGACGTGCATAATAAACTAACTCTCATGTGACTGGAAGGGGTCGAGTAGGTCCTTCACACCTTCAAAGAAAAGGTCACAATAGTTTGTTATTTGCTTCTTCGGCCCAGCCGTAAGTAGATATGGTGCTTACTTAATGCTTCGTGCTGTCCTGTATTTTCGCCCTGGCAACATGTACACACTGTCAGCCTGAGGTAGGCGCTTAATAAGTCAGACCCGAGATGGGGGCTTGAGCGATTGTGCCAGGAAGATGAAACCTGTCAACTTTAAGTAGGAATAGGCTGTGGGAGGCTAGAACATTGAGAAGGCCCGTTAAATAACGTGGCATCTACCAAACCTACCCCAAGTTGAAGATTCAGCTTGCCATTTCTACCTAACACAGCGTGCACACACTAAAATAAGAGCTCTTAGAAAGTGATGCGTTACAGCGACGGAAACCATCAGCACAAAATGGTGCGTTTTAAAAATGAGTTTTATGGATCGACTTTATTGGAAAATCTCAGTTTATTTGATAAATAGAATCTCAAACTCGGTCCAATTCGATATCGCCATTATCAACCGATTAAAATATTATCACATTACACTCGTTAAAGCTTGTGCAATGTGATAATTTCTTAATTGGTTGATAATAGTGTTATGAATGGAACCTTGTTTGATTGGTTTGGTTGATCATCATGACATCGCAATGGGCTCACAACTAAAAAATGAAAAAAGAAAAAAGAAAAAGACCCATGCATTGTTTGATTTCCTAACAAATGGCCGATAATTAAGAAATGCCGCGAGCCGGCTACCCAACCGTAACTCCCTCGTTGAGGGAGGGGCGGGGATATGTTTACCCTCTGCTCAAGACCAGCTTTAAGTGTTGTCTCACTGAACAACCGCTGAATCTAAGCATATAATTATGTTACATAATGCTATAATATTACAATTTCAGCAATCTAATGTCATCTTGCAGAATATATATAGGCTATCATATTTGTGTATCAGTAGGTCCTAGAACACTTCATGACATGCCCTTTCAGGCAGGAATTCCCTTCCAGGCAAGATACCAAATTTACTAAAGCTCCGCAAACAGCTTCTAGCTATCGTCATAAAGCGTGAATAATTCTATTGATGAACTATTATATTACATGCTAAATTCTTGAAAATACCAGTAAATATATAAACAAAAATTAATATTTATTTGGTTATTTTTTTGCTTATACGTAATATATAATATATATAAAACAAAAAAACAAAAAAGTACTGCTCTGCTGCAAGGCGCTGGCTAGAATGAACATACAGCGCTCTACCTAAGCTTTGATATGCAATTCACCTTTCCAGAGTATCCATCCATCATCTGACCTTCTATGACGTCATAATCAGCTCAGCGCCTGTATGATGACGTCACAATCATTGAGTCACAAAGGGTTCCATATATAGACCGTCATCAAATCTCAGATACTCCGACACGTTGTATGAATTGTATGTCTTTATAATTCTTTGCTATTTAGTAAACATGCTGTTGAATATTTTGAAACTAATTTGACTGGGCGCTGTTGCTGCCTTAAGCACCAAGGCAGTTGGTCCTGACAGACTAAGCCCCAGACTTTTGATCGAAGGCAAACAAGTCTTGGCCCCAATCCTTGCACGTGTTCTTTACTTATTCTATCACTAAATTGCACACTTTCCAACCCCCTGGAAAACAGCTGATGTAACCCCGATCTTCAAAAAGGGAGACAATAATATTTGTTCAAATTACAGACCAATATCACTTCTAAGTTGCCTAAGCAAGGTCATTAAAAACAGTTTTAAAATATATCTACAACTACATTAGACACGACATCACCCCATACCAGTCTGGGTTCCTTCCGGCCCAATCTACGGTTGACGAGCAATTGGATATCTATAGTGACATCACATTATCCCTTGATCAACAGAAAGAAGTGCTTTTCTTATTTTTTGACATTTCCAAAGCGTTTGATAGGGTATGGCACCGTGGCCTTCTTCTAAAACTAAAAAAATTTGGAATTTCTGGAAACCTGCTCGCATGGTTCAAAATCTATCTCCGAAATCGCCACCAACGAGTCGTAATAAACGGAACCGAATCAACGCTACTCCGACTACAAACGGGTGTACCACAGGGCTCAGTGCTTGGTCTTACTATTCCTAATCTTTATAAACGATATGCCCCGCAATAATATAAATAACATTAGGTCGTTCGCGGATGACACTTGCCTCTATGTGGTATCGGAAAACTTAGTTGCACACACAACCTCGATCGACCACGACCTACAAACTATGGCGTCTTGGGCCACAACATGGCTTGTGGAGTTTAATGCTTCTAAAACAACTTCTTTGTTTATTTCCCTACGCAATAACCCGACCCTGTTTCCCATAAATTTTATTAATTCTAATATACTGCCATCAAATGAACACAAGCACCTCAGAATCTGTTTCAACAACAAAGGTAACTGGCTTACCCATGTAGACTCATTAATTGTAAACGCACAACACCAACTCTCGCTACTCAAAGGTCTACAATATACGCTCGACAGGAAATGCCTAGAAACTATGTACACAAGTTTCATTAGGCCATCGTTGGAACATGCCGATGTTGTATGAGACATCATACCCCAATACCTCGTAACTAGATTAGAAAACATCCAAAAAGATGCTACTCGAACAATAAGTCGACTAACCCGGAGTGCGCATACCGTAGATCTGTACGGTGAAACGGGTATCGAAATACTTTCCCGCAGACGGGAACACCATAGATTGGTGATGCTCTTTAAAATCATCAATGGAATGATGACTGAGTCCCTGGTAGGCACTCTTCCATTACGGTCACAATCTAGAAACCCGTATAACATACGCCATGGTAACGCTCTAACTCCGTTCCGATGCCGCACTGAGCTTTGTCGCAGTTCATTTTTTCCAGCAACAGTCGTCAATTGGAACTCCCTCCCTGCGCCTGTTACAATGTCTAGGACCTTGGATGAATTTAAATCCAAACTACGTAGGTTCTCGCCTTGTCAATATAGCACTAAACAGGCTTAGAAATGGCTGCAGCTCACTAAACAGACACCTATTCAACAACTTTCTACTGGACCGCCATAGGTGTGCGTGTGGATATCAAGACGAATCTGCCAAACACTATCTGTTTCACTGCCCTATTTACAGCAACCAAAGGTTTATCTTGCAAGACGATCTCGCCTTGAAAAATATCACCCTAGCGACATTAACAGCCAAGAACCTCCTATATGGCAAAGAAACCGCGAACGTGGAACAAAATATCATCTCTTCTATCCTTTGTGAATATATATACACCTGTGCAAAAGTTAAGCACCACCCTGTTTTTACGCACATGCGAGGGTATATTCATGTGCTATGAAGAAAGCAATAGCATAAACATTTATGTACCCATCCATCTTAGTGCAAGAGGTAATAATGCAACTAGAGGAATGCTGATTATGATGGTGGGGAAACACTGTATGTTTTTGTTTGAACTTGAAAACGAGGCCTGAATATGGTTACGTTGACACAACTGACAACTATTGCCCTACAGTTGACACACGTGGCTAGATTGTCATTAATGGTGTCTGAAAACGAAGTTTAACATCTGTGCACGAGTTTGAGACTGTCATTATTAATACCGGGTATATCCACCTTGTGCCTGGATGACGGCCTGGACACGACGTCTCATGCTGGTCACCAACCGACTGATACACCATTGTGGTATTCGTTGCCATTCAAGATGGAGTGCGTCTGTTAATTCCTGTAGGTTCTGCACAGGAGGATCCCTCCTTCTCACCATGTTTCCCAGAATGTCCCAGATATGCTCAATAGGGTTCATGTCAGGGCTCCTTGCTGGCCATGGTAGGGTTTCGATGGCATTCTGGCGGAGGTATTCATGCACAGCTCTAGCACGATGTGGTCGGGCGTTGTCATCCATGAATATAGGGTGGGTTCCAGGTGCATGATTTACAAAATGAGGGACCACAACTCTATCCAGTATGGAATCTTGATATCTTTGTCCATTTAGTGTTCCAGGTACAGTCAACAGATCCAGCTTACAATCAAATGAGATGCACCCCCATATCATAACGGAACCTCCACCAAATGGAACTTCTTCCATGATGTTACGTTGGTCGTACGCCGTGCGTCTGGACCTCCATACACGAGTTCGACCATCTGTGGCATGAAGCAGGAACCGACTTTCATCGGACCAGTGTACCCGTCTCCAGGATCTCATGTTCCAGTGTCTTCTTTCGTTGCACCACCTCAGACGCTCCTCTTTGTGGTGTGCAGTGAGGAGAGGCCGTCTGACAGGTCTCCTAGCTTTCATGCCAGCAGCATACAGTCTCCTTTTGACGGTAGACATTGACACACTATTGCGCGTTTCCCATTGCTGGCTGAGCACTCTGCTGTTGGTGAATGGAGATCTCCTAACAAGGCGTACTAGGGCTCGATCATCACGGGCAGTAGTCTTCTTCGGTCTTCCAGATCTAGGCCTGTCCTTCACCTCGTTAGTTTGCCCATGTTTTGCAATCAAACGACTGATTACAGTATGGTTAATGTTCAGCTGTCTGCCAATCTCTATGCATGACATACCAGTGGTATGCATGCCTATGATTTGCCATTTCACACGATCACTTAACCTTCGTCTAGCCATAGCGGTTCACAATCAAGAGCTAATTCTCTCTGTACAAATAAACCACGGTCATGAACACAAAATCCCTAATCTTGTCGCCTAAATCTGTATGTAATGTTCTACACCTCAAACTGGACTTTTACATAACTGAACACGTGTGCTGTTTCCCGCCACGCACGGACATCAAGCGGCGTGAAGTCATGCATGCATGTGCATTTCGTACTTGGAATTATGTCAGCTAACGCGGGGACAAAAAGTATGGCAGCCTAGTTGTACCATCATGTTTCTACGTTCTATTGTTTTTGCTGGTGCTTAACCTTTGCACAGGTGTATAATTAGAACTAACCGCTTCAAATAACGCCACAACTAACTTTCAGCCACTGGCTGCTTCCTCGCCTAACACTGCCTCCCAACCTCAAGCATTAACAGCTTTCACATCTTCATACAGCTTTCATCTGATACTTCGTTCGTGACAGCGTGCAGTCTCAACAAAGTCAACAACATGCCTCACAAGGACATAGCTCACAGCTAGTAAATTTGTAAAATATACTTTATGTCAACATTGTAACATATTCCACATATATCTGTTTGCATTTTAAATTTGTATGTAGATATATTTTTATAATACGTTCCGTCATCTTGACGTATTTATTGCATATATGCTTACTTGTATGGGAGACACGGTCATAAGACATGTCTTATCGTGCTTCCATTTGATGAAAAATAAATTCTGTTTAAACCAAAATATTCAATAGCTTACCTGTGCAGTTTTTTGGAAATTGATAGTCAGGGTGTTCAGAGATCGATCAATCCCAACACGACCGAGGTGTGGGTGGAGCTTAGCTAGAGATGGGCGGGGCATAGCTAAAACCGGAAAGGTCCATTCATAGCACGTCAGGAATCATATTACTCGGTGCCGTATGTATTTCCTGAATCCGGCGATCTAGTAGCTAAAATATCCTTTCCAAGGAATTGACCTTTCCAGTTTTAGCCACGCCCCGCCCATCTCTGGTTAAGCTCCACCCATACCTCGCTCGTGCCGGCATCAATCGATTCCTGAACTCACTTACTATCAATTTTCATAAAGGTAAGCTGTTGAATATTTTAAAACTAATATGACTGGGTGCAACAACACCCAGTCAAATTAGCTTCAAAATATTCAACAGGATGTTTGTTAAATAGTAAAGTCATACAATTCGTACAACGTGTTGTGCTATTAAGTGTTTAAGACGGACTAAATCGAGTCATTCGTCATGTAATTGATTATGACGTCATCCTACAAGTCACGTATTTGATTATGACGTCATACAATGAATGGATAAACTGGAAAGGCCCATTACAGGAACATGAATAAAACCATTTTATTTGTACAGGAAAATGCTAGTGAAGGTCCTTTAATTCGAAGTGCCGAGCATTAGTATATCATCTCTACATACGAATGACTCAAATGCTTTGCAACAGATCTATAGCTGATGGGCGACTATCATCTTGCAGAAAGTCTATAATCCCCTTGTGCCCAGGCATGCTGATCAACAACTGAGACAATCATAGATACTACCCATGGACTGAATAATACAGAGGCCTTTCTTGATAGTATATGCTGCTGCTGGTGGTGGTGGTGGTGATGATGATGATGATGATGGTGATGATGATGGTGATGATGATGATGATGATGATGATGATGAATAACAGAGTAGTTGCAATCCAATAAAGGAAAGGCGCGGGGAGGTAACAAATGATTTTGAATAATAGATTTAGATAATAATCAACCTCTAGCCACCAGTAAAAACAGAAATAAATCGGAATAATTTGAAAAAAGCAAATAAATACCATTTTTGTCACTCTGGCGGGAAACAATTAGTAACACAGGTGGTGCTGTGCGTTCTGGTGTATGCCGAGCGAATAAATAATACCTGCTACTTCGGGTCTCAGTTATATTCGCGCTAAACTGATTAGCCAGCCACTACTTCCTGCAGGTAAAATGCTCTCTAATCTTAAAACAATTTGAAAGCCTGTTGTTTCCAGAGACAGAATCGAAATTCAGTTACACGAATTTCAAAATATTCTGTAGACATCATGTTGTGTCCTTGGAAAGCAGCAATGTATTTTGAAATCATTTTAACAGAAACTCGTTGCTTCCACCAGAAACAGTGACTTTCAAATATAACGTTTTCAAAAGGATCAATAGTGAACAGTAGCTAGTTAACTGCTCGACATCGGCGCCTATAAAGAATAGTATTCATACCACTTACGAAACTATATTCATGTTTGCTTTAGTAGTATAGCCGGGATTAAATTGATACCACGTCCCTGAATAACGGGGGAAATCGAGAAATCCGCCTCCCAGGCCCTTAACAATTGAGGGCCGCATTTTTTAGGTGTTTTTAGGGCCAGGTAGCGCAGGCCTCTAAAAAACTGCCGCCCCTAGGGCCCCCCCCCCCTTCACTATGCCAGCACGTAGTGCGACGTAGTGCGACGCCACACCCCCATAATGAAAGCACCCGGGAGGCGAATTTCCCGATTACCCCCGTTATTCCGGGACGTTGTCATTTTAATCCCGGCTATACTACTTAGCACATGGTCGTAACGTCCATTTAGAGACAAGCATACTCAGCGGTATACGAGCTGATCAAGCACGCATTACATGGTCTGAACGTCCAGACAAGCATACTCAGTGGTATACGAGCTGATCAAGCACGCATTACATGGCGTCCATTTAGAGACAAGCATACTCAGCGGTATACGAGCTGATCAAGCACGCATTACATGGTCTTATCAGCGCCCTGCGCCACTGCTGTAGACGCCAGCACGAGCAATACGATGAGAAGCATGGCTATATATGAAGAGTTAAACTGCACAGAGTGAACCCCTCGAGAAATATCTGTGCCAGATCGAGCCCTGCTCCATCCGGATCGATAGTGATCTTCATCCCCTCAGGGGCAGGGGCTAGCTGCTTCACTCTGCCGCTGGCTAAGAAACGTAGCTCTAGGACTATATGAGTCGTTTGCGGGCTAGTGAGTCCCACTCGCTGAAGCAGTTTAACAGCACCCTTGGCTTTGGAGACATGTGACACCCCATCGACCCGTAGGGTGCCCTCCTGGAGGTTAACAGCTTCTTCTGGTCCATCGAATTGACGACGCAGCAGGAGCTTTCCACCTGTAACCCCGATCCGGTGACCCACCCTCATCAGGGAGACACCTTCACCTATGTAGGTGAGGAAGGATGATCCCCGATTGTAGAGCTTTCGAACTTTCCCATCCCTTTTCACAACAGTGGAGAGGGTAGTAACCTCTATGTCAATGAGTGCGAGAGGCCTATATAGGGGCAACCATGGTTGCCAGTTACCCCCAGGTCCGGCGCGGTACCACACTTCTTTCTTCTCAAACATGAACTGCAGGTTTTTTGCCAGGGTCAATAGCAGGCCATCACGGACCAACGGCGGGGCACTGCTCGAATAGGGTTTGACAAGGTGAAAGCTGATGTCGTTATTTAGGGTGTTGAGGTCTACCACATCTGTATCCGAGAGCTCAATCAAAGGCTCGAGGACGTACTTCCTCTTCGGGAAATCGTACCGAAACACGATCTTGTGGCCATCTATGTCGCGACCCAGGCGCCCTTTCGACACATCCTTGAGGTCTGTGAGCATCTCCACCCCATCACCCCCAATGGGGTGGAGGGAGAATGCCTTTGAGCTTGCTTCGTACTGTAGGGCGAAGGACTTACCATCACTCTCTTCTACCTTGGCAGCATCAACTGCGTACACATCTGCGAGGTCAGCAAGACCAGTCGAGTGAGCAAATATGGGTTCCATAGCACGCTATAAAGGGGTTTAAATGAGACATATAACCATGCCGATGGTCCGACTGCTGCTCTCCGGTGGTGAGAACATAATCTCACCCTCTCTAGAGGGGAGACGGGGGGGGGGTACAGTACCGTGTAGAATGGGTCCTCTTCGAGGTGCCCCAGCGGGGCACAACATACATACACGCCGATGTGCGGCATCAACCTCCGGGCCGTGCACACAGCAGCTCACTGGTAGAAGTCGGCCAGGATGTGATAGAGTATCTCCCAGGTGCCAACAGCAACCTATGGAAAGCTATCAGTCCTAGCCTGTTCACACCTGTAAATCACCTGTTTGACAACCCCTCCATTAACATATACGCCAGCACGGATGGGGTATCGGACGCCCATTTAGAGTTTACACTCTTATTACTCATTGACCTGACGACAACATGATATCATACCAGCAATATCTGACCTTTGCCGAGATGCTGAAGAAAGAGGGTTGCCCCTTCATGACCACTGCACAAAACGAACAGATGCTCGCACAGCAACAGATCTGTCAACAAGAAGGAGAGCGCCTACAGCGGGAGAACTGGTATCAACAGAATGCGTGCAGGGCAAGGAGGCACGGGGGGGGGGAAATTTCCGTTACTGGCAGGCCCTCCTGGAGGAGAGTAAGCGGGATGCAGGAGTCTTGACAGATGACGATCGGCCAGATGTCTACGATGATGAGCCAGGTGTCTTCACAGACGAGGATGAGCCAGAGGTCATACAGTGGGAAGAGGAGATGGCGCAGAAGTGTAAGACCAAGAAAGCCATCCAGCGGTGGACCTACTATCTTGGTCATAAGGTGAAGTTCCAGATGTCACGTCTCTGAACGCTACTGGCACCCGACATAGTGCTGGATGACCACGTCCTAAGAGCCATCTGTCTCAAGACCAAAAAGCTGGCAGGGTTTGCCAGGCTCTCCAAAATGAACCCTTCTATGACTCATAAGCAGATTCTGCAGGTGATGCCGGTTTAAGCCTCCAGATATACTATGGCAAAATCAGAGTGGCGGAAGCAACCAGAACTATACCCCTCCCTGACTGCTGACGACGGCGGTACCATCCACGGCTGGCGACTCCAGCAGATAGATACCATCAGGCAAAATCTCGTCCATGAGGCAGAAAAGTATGGCAGAACGCGCAGTCGATATAAGACAGCCTACAACGTCCTCGCGCATACAACCACTGCTGCGGGCGTGATTGGAGCCAGTGCTGGTGTGGCAGCTGTGGCCACTCTCGCTACAGGGGTGGGTGCCCTCGTCGCCATCCCTCTGGGTGGCGTGATACTAGCCACCACTGTCTTGGCCACGGGCTTGGGGGTGGGGCAGCGGCAGATCACAAGGAGGTTGGAGAAGCATGCTAAGTATGTGACACTAGCACAGAGTATGCTACGGACTATCGACGAGTCTGTCAGCAAAGCTCTCGAGGATGGCCAGGTCACCGATGAAGAGTACCGCCATATATTGAAGGTCCAAGCCCTGTACCGCACTGAGAAACCTAAAGTTCGAAAGCAATACCTCAAAGGCTCCAGCGGGCGGGTTGATATGGAGGAGTTAAAAAACGAGATGTTACGGCGAGGTGACCTCGCCGGTCTCTGGAGCGACTACAAATAATGTGCTGCGTTAGCTTTAAGAACACCAGTATAGATGGCCTTCCCACGGGACCTCACGACAGTCAACCGGAGCCAACCGCCCTCCTGGGTACACTCTTGACTGGCCTGAGAGGCCTACTTGATGATATACCAGAGCTAACACCTTTCTCTATCACAGTGGATGGACGGGCCCGAATCAGCTTCTCCGTCAACCCACGACCACTGACGAACCGCCCCATCACCATCAAGGATGCGAAGCAAGCTCATACTTGGATGGCTGCTCCAAGCCTCTCATACTGGAATCAGCAGCTGAACTTTGCCGTGTGGTGTGCCACGGCAGGCTGTGGAGTAAGTTCCACCATGCTTCACTCCTATTCTGGTACTCCTGAAGCTGTGCTCATCGCCAGCTGTCTCAGATTCCACGTGTACTTCACTGTGCGACGAATCCTCCATGAGCTGGGTGCAAGCCTCCCTGATACAAACGACTTCGACCCACAGCTCAACAGTCATAGCGTCTCAGCAGCCAGCAGACTACAGAGAGAGTTCAGAGCTCACCCAGACTATCGGTGGCATGGCGGTGACAACAGCGGTCTAGGGGTTATGTACGGTGACCCGAGACGTGACTACTCAGGATTCCCCTATCGAACACCCTGACGAGTAGGCCGTCGGAAGACAGCGACATTCTCGTTCGATCCAGACTCCGATCCTGGGGCGATAGTGCAGAATATGCACATCACCGGAATCAGGCAGGACTCCCCAGATGTGTGGAAGTACTTTGTCTCACACACCACATCGGGCCTCACACCAGCAGGGATCGTTCGGATCAACCAGTCCCTGGAAGCCCTGTGCTACTGCCTCCTTACAGCGCAGACCAAGCTGCGTCATTCCATAGATGGTGTCAGCGGAGCAGAGGTCCAGGCCATGTTCATCAGTCTCGTTGAGGATATGATCATCGTGGCAGATCCCAGCAGTCTTATTGCTAAGTTCCAGCAGGGGCTGCAGAAGGCCCATCGCAAACTTGACTTTGCTCTTTCACCACACCTATGGTTGATTCCGAGCAACATGATCGTGAACATCGAGGACCTCCAAGTCAGGGGCTATAACAACATGATAGTCGAGGGGAGTTCTCCCGGTGTCCACTTCGGTTTCAACGTGGATATCAACACACCTAGACGTAATACGGACCATACAGTCACCCTGACACTGCAGCCAGTCGGCACGCCAGTCGAACCAGCTTCTCCGCCACTGCAGCCAGTCAACACGACACCACTTCCCGTGGCAGCTCTATGAGTGGTGTCAGGCCTAACTATCGTGGTGCTCGGGATCAGCCTACTCCGCCGCTAGCAAATCAGCTATCCTGGCTCTCGTCAGCCGTCTCGGATGGGACCACAGTGAGACACTGAGCCAGCTTGGCCTGCCCTACAGCCCCTATACACGCTGCCAACATGCACATCCAAGGGCTGGAGGGTTCCGCAGTGCATCCTTTTTCCAGCTTGTAGTATCGCAGAGCCTTGTTCAGCTCTGAGTTAGGTGAGGCCATGGAGGTCTGCAACTGCTGGAACACATCTGACAGATACTCCGGATCCTTGTAGAAACCTTTAGTTTGCAGGAGCTGCTCGACGATACTCCCACCCATGATACGGTATTCGAGGAAGCAGATCTGCCCCTTTCCAAATCCTAGATAGAGCTTCACAGCTGTCAGCTCCTCTGTCAGCTCAGCACCAGAGAGCTGAGCGAGCTCATCTGGCGTCTTCTTCTTGTAGGCCTTCAGCTCCCTCTGGAAGACCTCATAGTACTTCTCGCATAGCGCGGACATGTTTAAGATGACTCAATAGAGAGATGAATATTCCTGAGTACAAACCCGGACACCTGGCAGATGCAGACTGGGAAGATCTTATTAGCTCATTCGACAGGGAACACAGGCGTTTAACTGCGTTGTATACTCAAGGTTTAAACAATGCCGTCAACGGTACAGATCGTGAAGTAACTGCCCGAGAGCCAGATGAGTCTTCAGAAGGTAGAGAACCTGCTGCGAACCAAGACACAGAAGTTACTGACACAGGCTAAACCTCTGGCAGTCCATGTCGCCAGTAACGTGGCGGCGAATGTGGCTGTGGTGAAGATGACAGGGGGAAATGAGGTTCTTCCTGCCGCCACTGCAGCTGTCCTCGCTACCGTAGTGAGTGGGGTGGCCGGCCACTGTCTCGGAATAACTCACCCCATCCCAAAGATCGCCCTCAGTGGTGCCGCCTACACTGCCGCCGCCAAGATCATGGGTGAACGTGTTACACTAATGGAGGCCGCGGTTCTAGGGCTAGCAACGAGTGCAATGGCCGAGATCATCGTCGCCTATGTTTAACCCTTCTGAATAGTGAGATGACGAGACCCCTGCAGCATATGGCGGGCTGGAGGGTGGTGTGTAGTCCATAGTCGAGCATGCGGCCTGGGGATGCCCAGGAATGGTGAACCGCCCCTGCAGAGAGGGCCAGTACCCCGAGCACTGCTACCTATTCCCTTGGCCGACTGCGTGGTCCTCCTATGCCCAACTATTTCACTGGGGGTATGACTAGTGGGTTTAAGCCGTGCATATAGCACTATGACTCTGTCACTCACAGACCTAGAAAGCAAAGAGCTAGGCGATCTTGCTCACTTGGGCGAGGCACGCCTCAGTTCAGAAGACACTGTTGCCCCCATCTCCTTCCTAGACTTCGATGAGAAGGGAGACCAGCGGGAGATCCGAGGTACCATCCCAGCCCGAGATCTCGTCTGGAACACTGATACGGTAGGACAATCGGCCATTAACAAGGCCAAGACTGTATACAAGGGGATGGGCATCAAAGACAGGGCAACGATGCGGGGTATGCTCGGAGTCGACGAGGCTGGTGCCATCAAGGTTATGGCTGAGTACTATGCACAAGACCTGGTTAAGGATCTCCTAAAACCCCGGAGCTCTTTCCAACAAGACGGAGAGAATCTCAGGATAGGCACCATCGCCTGAGCAATATCACGATCGATGGCAAAAAAGGTGCTACCGGCAGCCTCCAGCTACCAGAGGTGAAGAAGTCAGGGTTCTTTGGTTTGCCATTTAAGCTCACATAATAGTCATGACTTCCCGTGCATGTATCGTACAGATACTGGATGTGCTAGACACTGTGGGTGCTGACACAGGCCCTCTACGCTATCTTCTCAGCTGCTGCTGGGATTTCATGCTTGACACCTCCATCGCATCCTTCGTATCCGCCGGAGGTACAACGCTACCCACACAGCAGGCGCAAAAGCTGGTGCAGGAAGTACTGCCGTTTAGTCTCCCAGATATAGACGAGGCTACAGCCGACCAAGTGTTAACCATCCTCCGCGCGCATGTCTGTACCATTCAACAGTAGGCCGGCTGATGCTGGCCAGGTGGTGCTGATCATTGCCCCATCAGGCCACGGGAAAAACATCTTGCTGCGGGCTCTCCTGGCCGAACATCTACGCTCTCAATACATCCTTCTGGTGTCTGACTCCGCTGCTGAGGCGGTTGACAGTAATGATCAATGGTACAATGGTCCAATCACCAAGACGCAGAACCTGCAAGCCCTGATGGAGAAGCTGCTGGCAGCCCGACTGACAGAACCACTTGTTCTAGTTATCGATGACCCTGCAATGGACCAGAAGACAGTCACCTACCTCAGCAACATCACCAGGCGCATCCGGCACACAAAGATAACTGTCTTCATCCTCTTTCAGAAGTACACCCGCGCGATCTCTCCAGACATCTGCCACAATGCCCGGTTGATATACTTCAGCTCCAAGTGTGGACGTGCCCTGCTCGAGACCATATATGACAGCCTAACCCTCAAGGAGCCCAAAGGGGGCTTTATCGCAGGTGTGCAGGGGGCAGCTGAGCTGTACCACTTCATCTTCAGCAACAAGGAGACAGGTGAGCTGTCACACTTCAAGCCCTCTCTGGAAAAGGCGCAGACCTTCACCTACAAGCTGAATCCAGCCAGGAAACTAGCCTGCTCTACGCGTCATCGCTGACAGACTGTCTGCGGTCTCCACTGCAACTTTTTTTTTTCGTTCAGGCTGCGCGGTCTCCGTTACTTCGTCCGCTGCGTCATCAGAAGCTTGAGGAACTTCGTCAGAAGCTGGAGAAACTTCGTCAGAAGCTTGAGCAACTTCGTCAGAAGCTTGAGGAACTTCGTCAGAAGCTTGAGGAACTTCGTCAGAAGCTTGAGGAACTTCGTCAGAAGCTTGAGGAACTTCGTCAGAAGCTTGAGGAACTTCGTCAGAAGCTTGAGGAACTTCGTCAGAAGCTTGAGGAACTTCGTCAGAAGCTTGAGGAACTTCGTCAGAAGCCTGAGGAACTTCGTCATAAGCTTGAGGAACGTCGTCATAAGCCTGGATGAACTTCGTCAGAAGCTTGAGGAACTTCGTCAGAAGCTTGAGGAACTTCGTCAGAAGCCTGAGGAACTTCGTCATAAGCTTGAGGAACGTCGTCATAAGCCTGGATGAACTTCGTCAGAAGCTTGAGGAACTTCGTCAGAAGCTTGAGGAACTTCGTCAGAAGCTTGAGGAACTTCGTCAGAAGTTTGAGGAACTTCGTCAGAAGCCTGCCGCTGAAACTCTATCCACTGGGGGTCAGATGGTAGGACTCTCTTCATCTGGAACTTCTCACGGAAGACCCACTTTTTCCATGCGCGATGAGCATCTGACTTGCGAGCCGTTTTGATGAGGTAGTCCTGGTAGTTATCTGGGAATTTCAGAAATGCTGACAGATTCTTGACCAATCTCCTACGCCCTCTTTCATTGAAGATATGCTCAAGAGCCTCCTTGCTGCCAACAGTGAACCCCTCTTGAGTACCTTTTGCATGACCAGTGTCATGGCTCTCCGCTACAGCGGCACTGACATCCTCCCTGAAGTAGTTATTTGCCCCAGACTGGAGGCTATCCAGCATCTCTCGCTCTTCCTGGCTATGTAGGCTAAATACGGCAGCCCACTTCCCGACCGTTAGTACATCTTTGGGGTCGACCCTCGCCTTTTGGAGAGCTAGAATAACAGGACTGTTGATTTGGCCCACAGGTAGGTCGAGTGTCCTGCCCTAGGTGCTGTCAAACTTCCGGTAGAGTATCCGAGTCAGGAGTTCTTTTGTACTACGAGCTGGCGCTCCTTCCTCTATGGCGGCCAGTATCTCCGCATCCGTCGGCGGTGTAACCTTGACTCGCTCATGGATAATGTTGATGTCACGAAGCAGGCCTCGGACCCTGTCACTGTGGGACAGTGCACGTCGCGGCTGTCATGCCGGCTTGGCCTGCTGCCCAAAGATAATCTGCTGGAGAACTTTACTAAACATGGCAGCCGTTTAACCCCTCTATATACCCAGACCTTAAACATGCTGCAGTATGTGCAACATCCAGATGGGGCCGTTGAACCCGCGACATCGCACTGTACTGATCCCCGGAAGGACTGCCTGACGGTCATTCGACCCAGTATACACGATGATAACCCGTTGTCCGCTGCTGGGAAGTACATTGACTTTGCAATCTCGGCACAGATCCACGAGATCAAGAGCATGACACTCGAGTTCAAGCTTCAGAGCACAACAGAACAGGCGGTAGAGCTCCCGCAGGTTCTGAACAGGTGGGAGATCGTACAGAGCAAGAGCACCGTGGACACCACCTATGTGAACGATGAGTACCGAGTCCTAGGCCCGCTGGCTCATGACCCAACCTTCTATGCGAAGGGAAAGGGGTACTACGCTGTGGGTGATGGGTTCACGGCATTCGAACTACTGGTAGGTGTCGAGAAGCCTGTGGCAGTTCCACTCTTCACCCTCCTCGAGAACACACACGTGAATGCAGCTGCCATGCAGGATAGGTTGTTCCTCCGGGTGTACACTGAGCCTCTCGCAGATGTGTCGATGAATGCTCCAAGACTTCATGTCTGGCATGACGAGAATGACCAGGAACTGAAGCAAACGGGATCCAAACAGCGGATCATGCATGTGGAGCGAGAACACCAGCAGGTCCAAGCCACAGCTAACCAAGAGGTAGAGCTGACATTGCATCGTGGTGCATCAGACTGTGTCGCTGTTGCGGTCCTGGTTCAGAAGGGAGTCGTCATCCAGGAGGTGGGTAAGCTGGGCGACTTCAAACTTGTGGTTGCTGGGACCAATGTTCTTGGTGAGGTACGCGAGCTGGCTGACTGCCAACTCTACAGACAGAAAACTAAGTCATACGCACTTCTGCGACTAACCAGTGGAAGCGACGACTTCGAGTCAGCACTCAAGGGCCGTCACCACGTCGGTGGCAGCAACATCCCACCTAATCAGGGCAACCGGCTCAGCTTCAACATCGGAAACCTCATAGCTGGGACTCGCCAATTAGGTGTGATGGTACTTTACTTTGGCTATGCTAAGGTATGCGTATCGAACACATCAGGTATTCAGCTTGAGCGTGCGTAGAGCACGACCCGTGTCGTCACCACTGCAGCTGCCACTACTACTATAAGCTCTGCTGTCTTCTGACCTGTCGATGCTTCATAGTCGAGCGTTGGCTCAGATACGGCCTCATAGTACTCATCGAGACTCTCATCTGCCTCTTTGATGCTCTGGTTGGCCTGAGCTCGGAGTTGTCGTCGGCGTGCCTCCCTCTGGCGCATATGCTCGAGGGCTTTGCTGTACTCAAACTTCTCCGTAGACAGCTTCTCCATCGCCTGGTTATGACGCTCACGCTCGACCTCTGCCACCTTCTTGTCGGCGAAGCTGAGTCCCCAGTTCACTAAGGCAAACACGCCCGCATTCAAGATTGCGGAGGCCATGCTATAGACTACAGTTTAAAGCTACTATATACGGATATGTATGAACCAGAGGCTTATGAAGATCCAGTCGAGGACTATGATGAGGAGGATGCAGACGACTATGATGAGGAGGATGCAGACGACTACGATGTAGCGGAGACCGTGGGTGATGAGCCTGAATCCCTCAAACTAATACACAGAGCGAAAGGAATCTATCGCACTTACGTAAAAGGTTCTATCAGTCCGCTGGCAGCAGTTGGGGCTCTGATCGCTCTGTTCACAACGAAGGCGGGCGAGACGGTCCGCAAGATCGCCAACAATGCTCTCCAGGGTGTGGAGAAGATTTCTGAAGCCATACCAGCCATCGCCTCAGGAGTAGGTACGTTCTTCGGAGTCGCAGGCCCTTGGCTACCGTATGTTGCCATGGCACTTGCGGCGATCTGGGCCGCCGAACATTTAAGCCGTACTATATAAGGATGGCGTCTCTGTATGACCTAGTCAAGACACTTAACTTCTGAGGGTTAGTCGATAAGCTACCGCTCAGCGAAGATCCAGCAGAGACTAGATGCCAGTGTACGGAGGTGTTTGAGGAGGTCTTCAGTGATAGTCGAATGCATAACGGCCGTCTGTTCGTCTGTGTAGAGTTCGCCCAGGCTGTGCATGACAGGACGGGAGTGGACGTCAGTGATACCCTCACCCAGACCGTGCGTGACAGGACGGGAGTGGACGTCAGTGTATGAAATCCGGGGGCTTTCTTGAGGAACTCTACTATCAGCATGGTGGATATTACCGTGAGCCCCACCAACTACTCGAGGCTGTACGTCGCAAGGGCCACAACTTCACCTTGGAGACAATTAGCCAGTGGCTCAGCCGCCAGGCGATGTGGCAGATATACAAACCTCGTCCACGGCACATCAGGTATGCCCATTTCGATGAAACTGTCCCGAATAGAGTTCACCAGGCAGATGTTCTATTCCTTCCACACGACTCGGTTGGTTGTAAGACCTACAAGTATGCCCTCACCATCGTCGACGTCGCCAGCAGGTACAAGGCCGCAGCACCGCTCACAGACAAGTCAGCTGGCCAGGTGGCCCAGGCATTCCAGGGTGCCTACGAGGATCCGGAAAATCCCCTCCAGTGGCCAGAATTGTTGCAGGTGGATGAGGGTAAGGAGTTCAGAGGCGAGACTGCGGCCCTCATGCGGAAACATGGTGTGGCAATTGGACGAGGTGAAGTTGGTCACCACCGTGCCCAGGCAATCGTCGAGCGGTGGAATCGGACACTGGCAGAGAGACTGTTCCCACACCAATACGCCCAGGAAATGGCCCAGGCCGGAGAGAGGTCCAGGGTGTGGGTGAAAGGTTTGCCCCGGGTGGTAGAGCGATCCAATACTGAGGTAACTCGGTTAACTGGTAAGAAGCCAGTAGAGGCTATCCAACGATCCTCTGTTGCCCAACCTTCTGGAGGAGCGGACAAGGAACAGGTGCCATCTTATGCTCTGGTTCGGTACCTGTATGAACCTGGTGAGTTGGAAGGTGGGCGACGACGTGCAACAGATCCTAACTGGTCGCTAGATGTCCACAGACTTGACAGGTATGTCGAGATGGAGGGGCAGCCTACGCTGTAGTATCTGGCACGCTCGGAGAGCTGTCCCAAACGTCCGTTTGTTCGGGAGGAGCTTCAGGTGGTCCCTCCAGACACACAGCTACCACCGTCGTCAGGTGCCTGAGGGATATGGTACTCGATTGGTTCGGTATGGACACCATCTGGCAGCACATGCCGCTTATCGTAGTAGGCTGAGAGCCCGAGTTTTTCCTGTTCATACGTCACCATGCCCTGGTTGCGCATGCGTAGGCCTCGGTTGGTAGCTCTGTCCATGCTACCGTTTAGGGCCCTGAAGAACCTTTGCCAAGAGACATCGTTCTGGCGTTTAGACATACCTTTGGCTGAGCATTTCACCTTCCCCTCGGGGCTCTCCATGTAGTAGCACTTGGAACAGAGAGCGATACCACGGTTGCCTTCGAACTAGAGCTTGAACAGTCCCGGAGTCCGTCCAGACCACTTGTCCCAAGCTAGCCACTCCCACTTATGAGCCTCATACTCTGCTCGCATCTCAGGGCGAATGACTTCGTCGAGGCTGGAGGCAGCTATTGCGATGTACGCAGAGTCTGTGTCCATCTGGAGGTACTCGAAGCTGTCACGAGGCACATAGTGATCCAGGAAGTCGTAGTAGAACTCCAGCATCCGCAGCTTCGCGAGCTCGTATACGGCTATCCCCACCTGGAAGGGCCGGCGAATGGTGATTTTTTCCTTGCGTCTCTGGATCTCGTAGGACTCGCCGATCTCCTCGAGATCTTCGAACCATGCACTGCGGAGGGCTCTATCTACCACTCGTTCATCCTTGGTGAAGGTCGTGTTGCTGTGGCGCTCTAGAGCCTCGATGAGCTTCCCATAGGCACTGTTGCCTAGTAGCTTGAACAGATCTGCCAAGAGCGCTTTGCTCTTATCAACATCTCCTGTACGGCGAGCATCGGTAACATTGTTCACGAACCACTCAAAGGGTCTCTGCGGCTTGTAGTCTATGGTGCGGTAGACAGCTGTAATCTCTAGCCCATGGGCGAGGTACCACTTGAGTGATGGCGCATACAAGAGCTTCCTCTTGGCTGAGAGTGCGCCGACTAGTTTACTGGTTGTGGGACGTTTCCTACCTGTTTTCTCTAGGTATGTGTGCATCTCAACAGATACTGCCTCAGCTGGAATCTCTCTGTTGTAGAAGAGAGGTGGCATTTCCTCGAACTTCGCCCACAGGGCCTTAGGAACCTCTATGTCCACTTCAGCGAAACCGAACCAGTGGTCAGCCAGAAGATCCTTGAGGATGTCTATTTCTCGTTCTGTGTAGAACTCCCGCATCCGCTCGAGGGCTTCGATGAATGGACTGACATCCAGGTTGTTGTAGTATCGCAACCAGTCGGCGAACGTCCGCATTCCATGGTCTCTGAATGTCTGTTTGCACTGTTTCCACTCCGATAGCCCCAGGAGGTAGCCACCTTTGAGCTTGGACCACCACGCTGGGTAGTCGGGGAGTCCGGGGTAATTAAGCTTCTCGGGGGTGTCGAACCATTCATACGGGAGCCAGCTCTTCTGCTGTGTACATCCATAGGCTTTGATCCATGCCTCGTAGGAGACTCCTGGCCCCAAGTAGTTAATCACATCGAGAAACCTAAGCTCGGGGGTCATGAGGAACATGGTCTTACTAGCTTGCTTGGCGACATTCACTGTGCCAGTGTTGGTCAGCTCATCCACGAAGTGCTTCTTGATCAGGTTTATGTCATAACGGCCAGAGTTGAAGCCCAGCACCGGGACTTGGTCACACCACTCGGTAATCAGTCGCTGCTGGCGTTTTGGGAGCTTGTCCATGTCTGAAGGGATGAACTGTGCCCGGACTTCTGTACGGATTCTGTGTGCTCGCCTGGTAATCTCCTCCATAAAAGCCTTGATCAGAGCTTCTGGGTCAGGATTGCAGAGGTGAGTGGGCTCACTGGCGGAGCCTTCCAAGGAGCAGCCGACTGACACAGAGATCGGTATGTGGTTACTCGCAATCGTGAGAGTCTCCGTAGGATGAGTCTTGATGCCATCTAGGAGTGCCTCGAAGTCATAGACGATGAAGTACGGGTATGAGACGGTCTGAACTCGTTTAGGGATGCTTGGGCAGCGTTTTATCCCGCACTCCCACTGTACCACAAGCGTGTATCCAGCTGCTCTCAGCTTCTCCTCTCTCCAGACTGTCTTGAGGTATTTTTGTTTGGCCACCTCACCTTGCTGGTGCTGAGGGCATCCATGCCAGAAACAGCCATGGAACTGGTAAACGGTGTTGGTAGTCGGATCATAACCATCTACGGGAGCCCCCTCGATCCAACGCTCGCCACCGTGCCCACACTCTACATGGTGTATGTGGATACCTTGGGTTTTTGCCTCATACGTGACCCAACGAGTAGCCGCTGAACTGGCTGGTTGGGGTGGATAGAAGGCTTTCTCATGCGCAGACTGCGGTGCATCAACCTTCTCCCCAGGGCACTCTACGGTGGTTTTGCCACCTGTACAACGGTCAGCATGACGCTGAAGATGGCATGCCTGTGTAAACCTCTGCTGGCAGTGACTGCAGACTAGTGTATGTGCCAGCTTGGAGATGTTCTTTATATAGAAGGCGTGGTGATCGTACACCCCGATGGTCATAGTGTCGTGGTAGTGGGCCGCTTGCCGGATCAGGTGCCAGGTGCCCTCTTCAGTTGGTTCATACACGCGAATCCAGATCTTCGCGAAGAACTCTACCTTATCCAGCTGATCCAGAGAGGTTTTTGGCACGTCAGGCACAGGCCCGTCCAGGTCATAGAACTGTCTCGCGAGCTCACGCGCGGGCTCAGTACTTCTATCGGGCCTCGCCCCCTGATGCACTGCTAGGCATCTCCAGAGACACATGTTATCCTTGTAGGTGTCAAGTGCCGCCATACTCTTCTTCTGTCGTAGCCAGACTGGGAGCGGGCCTGTCCCGAGCAAAGGTTGGTGGTCGATGACAGCCTTGACCACAACGTTGATTGATTGGACGAAAGCCCACTTAGTGTTGTGGTGGTCGATGTTGTCGGGGTCGAGGCGGTCTTGCTCTCTTGCCGCCACCCAGTCCTGAGCTGCTCCTATTGTGTTCAGCCACGGACTCCCTGGAGCGTTCTTGTGGAAGAGCATCACCCTACCATCCTCGATGTGTTTGATGCGATAGGTGTGGGTATACCGGAGGTAGAAGGCGTTCTGGGCAGTCTGCTGGATCTTACCCATGATCTGCCCTGTAATGTCTCCATTGAGGCCTTGGAAGAACGTCCAGCGTACTGTCCGTCTTCCTCTCTCCCCCCCCCCCCTTCCATCTCACCCAGACGCTCATTGCGAATCTGCTCACCCTCTCGCCTCATGCTCCGGGCTAAGGGTTCAGCCCTCGGCCCCCTCATCATTCGCTTAGCGATCCTGCGTAGGGCAGGTAGGCGCTCCAGTGGATGGTCTGCCATCCGCGTCGCTACAGCTTTGGCTCGTAAGCTAGCTGTCACCTCCTCATCCAACTGATGAAGCTCCCGCCGCCGCTGTGCTTTCTTGTGGGGATTCAAAGGATCATCTCTGGTGGTCGCGGGAAACCGTCCCGTCTTCACTGATCGTCTCAGTCGAGCAATGAATTCCTCGGCACGGGCCTGTCCGATCAGCTGGAGCAGGTCGGCTTTCTTGGCCTTAGAGGCTACTCTAAGGCCAAATTGCCTTGCCATAGCGCGAAGCTGTGCAACAGTAATCATGGTGTATACCGCTGAATAAGGCTTGTCTCTAAATGGCCGGTCAGACCCTGTAATGCGTGCTTGATCAGCTCGTATACCGCTGAATATGCTTGTCTCTAAATGGACACCATGTAATGCGTGCTTGATCAGCTCGTATACCGCTGAGTATGCTAGTCTCTAAATGGACGTTCAGACCATGTAATGCGTGCTTGATCAGCTCGTATACCGCTGAGTATGCTAGTCTCTAAATGGACGTTCACACCATGTAATGCGTGCTTGATCAGCTCGTATACCGCTGAGTATGCTAGTCTCTAAATGGACGTTCAGACCATGTAATGCGTGCTTGATCAGCTCGTATGCCGCTGAGTATGCTTGTCTCTGAATGGACGTTAAGACCATGTAATGCGTGCTTGATCAGCTCGTATACCGCTGAGTATGCTTGTCTCTAAATGGACGTTCAGACCATGTAATGCGTGCTTGATCAGCTCGTATACCGCTGAGTATGCTTGTCTCTAAATGGACGTTACGACCATGTAATGCGTGCTTCATCAGCTCGTATACCGCTGAGCATGCTAGTCTCTAAATGGACGTTCAGACCATGTAATGCGTGCTTGATCAGCTCGTATACCGCTGAGTATGCTTGTCTCTAAATGGACGTTCAGACCATGTAATGCGTGCTTGATCAGCTCGTATACCGCTGAGTATGCTTGTCTCTAAATGGACGTTAAGACCATGTAATGCGTGCTTGATCAGCTCGTATACCGCTGAGTATGCTTGTCTCTAAATGGACGTTCAGACCATGTAATGCGTGCTTGATCAGCTCGTATACCGCTGAGTATGCTTGTCTCTAAATGGACGTTAAGACCATGTAATGCGTGCTTGATCAGCTCGTATACCACTGAGTATGCTTGTCTCTAAATGGACGTTCAGACCATGTAATGCGTGCTTGATCAGCTCGTATACCGCTGAGTATGCTTGTCTCTAAATGGACGTTACGACCATGTGCTAAGTAGTATAAACGGGATTAAAATGATACAACGTCCCGGAATAACGGGGGTAATCGGGAAATTCGCCTCCCGGGTGCTTTCATTATGGGGTGTGTGGCGTCGCACTACGTCGCACTACGTGCTGGCATAGTGAAGGGGGGCCCCTAGGGGCGGCAGTTTTTTTAGAGGCCTGCGCTACCTGGACCTAAAAACACCTAAAAAATGCGGCCCTCAATTGCTAAGGGCCTGGGAGGCGGATTTCTCGATTTCCCCCGTTATTCAGGGACGTGGTATCATTTTAATCCCGGCTATACTACTGCTTTTGTTATATTGGGGTAAGCGGTTTACCTGCACACGCACGCACGCACACAGTTATATACACGGCGGAGTGCGAAGCACCAGCTACGTCGATAATTGGTTCCAAGCTAAGGGCTCATAGATTTGGTAAATGCTTTTTCTCAAATAATCTCGATTCATTTCCGTGTTTACCAGTGGCAGTTTATTTAATATTGTATTGAATTACCAATAAACATCATTTGTTATTTCCATTTTTCCTTTCCTTTAAATACATATAATTTCTTCACCATTCTCCACTGTGTCTTCTTTTCATACTGAGTGGACCTTGATTACGTTGTTAGAGTTCTGATCACAAAATATTGAACAATTTAGTGTTATGGCCCCCTGTGCGTGTGTCTTATACTTGATGGTACTCGGTACTGAAAACCCCAAGGCTTTCCGAGCGGGCGTATTCTCTGGCATTCGCAGAACGCGTCCAGTCAAAAATAGACAGAGGAAGCGTGTTGCCTGGTTTGCGCAATGTTGCGCGCGGGATTAGGCTGCGTGGCCAGCAGTGATTCGTAATGACTCGTGGTGACAACATCCATCGAGTTTGTTCTAGAGGATCATTAGAGCTGCCTAAATCTCACAGTTGTAGAGTATTAGTCAGACACATGTAGCATTGCATGGGTGTATCTTGACATTTATGGGAATTTTAAAGGCTCGAATCAAGAGATACTTGGATGTTTGAAACGCAATATTTCCTGTTCCTTGTTTCATTGTTTTGATCCTATTTTCAATTTATTACCCTAATCTTCTGAAAGCATTGATTTGACGTACACAGTTAATCTTATGCTTGCCAGTAGGAGTTTCACCAGGTGTAGTTCGTGATCGTCACAGTCAGATCGATGGAGGAATTACAGAATCTATGACCCCTTGATGGTATTACATACACGTGACATGTTGATTCCCGTCTTGTAGATGCCCGAAATATCTTGAAAGAACTACCGATGCTCCAGTGCCGGATTAAGCCTAAAGAATATTTGTGGAGTTGGTTGGAAGCGAAAGGCAAAGCAAAAAAAGGGTGGGTGGGGGTGTCTGGAGTACTCCACCAGAAAATTTTGAAATCTAGATGCTCGAAGCTGGCATCTCCTGCATTTCCAGAGGTAAATATGGACCATCAGTTAGCCATTCAATCAATTACTTTAGCCGTTCAGTTGTGAAAACAGAACTGGATAAAAAACTGAATGAACAAAAAAAATGAAATTACATAGCTAAAAACAGAACAAATCGCTAAGTTCGTACCATATCATGTTATGCAATTTCTCTGTTTACAAACGACAATAGCTCGCTGTGAATCATGTCCAGACAACTATTCTCGTTTGTAAAAAGAGAAACTGCATAAAACACATTATTCACAAAAAATATTTTTGATAGGAAAAATTTGGTCTGATTAAGATCTGGGGCCGTGTGGGGGGGGCCCAAATGCCCCGCTGACCCTATTAAAATCCGCTACTGCGATGTTCGCATACGTTAGGCCCCCACAATATGTCGGCACAACTGTTGCCTTTGGCCGTTTCACATAATTCTGGCAATTTTATCTCTGATGCGAAATAAGGTCGCGCTTCAAGTTGAAGTTTTCGACATGGCATAACGTCTTAGAGCACAGCTCCAGAAAGCAACTTCTAGACGGGTGTTGTTCAAAACGAAAGTATACGAATAAAAACAAGTGAGCTTCACTCAACAACAATCCGTGAAATGGAAACGTGATCAAAAGGTCCTCTCTGGAAAAGGCAGAACTCTCCACTCATCACAGATCACATATGGAATTTATTTCCGGACACAATCGTTGCATGAGCTGTAAATAAAGTCTTATCTTGGAGATAATTAACCTTTCCGTGAATCCATCCATCATATGACGTTATAATCAGCTACGCGGCGTGTAGAATGACATCATAATCAATGACGTCATTATGACGTTATGAGTGAAGTAGATTAGTACGTCACGAACGCACAATTGAAGACGGACTATGCGTTGTTGTACCAATTGTATGGCTTTACTATTTAATAAATATTCTGTTCAATATTTTGAAACTAATTTGACTGGGCTCTGTTACTGCCATAGGCAGCAACAGCACCCAGTCGAATTAGTTACAAAATATTCAACAGCGTACCTGTATAATTTTCAGGAAATTCATAGTCAGCAACCTGTTGGCATCGATCAATCCCAACACGCGAAGTGTGGGAGCGGAGCTTAGCGAGAAGTGGGCGGGATATAGCTAAAACTGGAATGGTCCATTGACTCTAAGTATTCCAAAGAAAGGGGTTACGAGTTGATGCAGACGGTTAATCAATTCATGGCAAAGACTGTCAAATCCGGCCCCTGCAGTGGTCTTGAGGAAAATCCAACTTGCAGGCTATGGACATTCAATAAGCAATTTATTTATGTTCTTGACCACATTTATCGGTTAAATGGTTAAAGGACAAAGATGAACGATGGAGAAGCTGGTATTCACATAGAATAGTCTATTTCTACTGAAAATTGTTCTTCAAATTTCAAAGCAGAAACAACATCTATAGAGGAGGTAACGTAAAGGGTGCACAATGGCAATATCGTTAACAGACAGGTTGCCATCATGACTGGCGGAAAATCTGTCTCAAAAGAACGTTAGAAGCAGAACAAATACACAAAAGGTACAAGATCGTGTCCTTTCTCCTTCAATAGACAGAGAAATAAACAGATCTCCAAAGGATCCCGCGTTACTGCAACATACGTGAAAATTATCACTGTGATGCCGTTGCAACCGAAGAGGGAAACTGTTTCCAACAAGAGGTTGGTTTGATCTATGGTGACTCACCATTGGTGAGGAGAAAACCTACATCAAATCCCCAATCAATAATCAATAGCGTTTAACCCCTCTTGTGTCAACAGTGTCTCAAAACGCTCAAAATGCTACGTTTATACATTGAAAAATGGAATTTCCTCCTCAGTGAATGACCATTTGCTGGCCAAGAGAAGACACTTTTTGTAAATTTACCACTGGAATTTAGGAAGAGAGTTTTTAAGAGGTGATTTTTTGGTTTATGGTCAAGAAAATCTAAATTTTTACCAAGTCAGTTTCCATTTGCAGGCCAAGAGAAGAGTGTTTTTGAAAATTTACCACTGGAATAACTGCCTCGGTAACTGAGCCAGTCTTTTCGGTAGTACAATTTTCAAAAATACTCTTCTCTTGGCCTGCAAATGGACAGTCCTCAAAACCACTGCAAATTCCGTTATGTCCGGCTTGACTTATCCAAACTCTAGCCAAGACAATCTAAGGAATGCGCTTAATCGCACGGAGCAGATACTCATGGTTAGAGGTCAGTGCAGATAAAGAGACCATCAGTTCAATAAATTAAAAATATGAAACGAGGTTAAATTAGGTTGAGATTTTCCACGCGGTCAAGGAGAATAAAATATTCGCATATTCGCCACTATTATATGCCAACATTTGAGAAAGGTTTTGAAATCTGAATTCAACAGTACATCTTACACTCTATGGAACACTGCCGGACGTGATCTGTACAACATGTTTAACAATGATGAAGCCGACGACGACGACGACGACGACGACGAAGAAGAAGAAGAAGAAGAAGAAAAAGAACAAGAAAAAGAATTTTTCTACACAGATGACCTTTATTTTCTGGGTGCAATCTGAATGCTAATCTGGCTCTTCATGACTTCCAAACTAACCTATGTATATATTAAGTAAACACGCATAACAGACAGTATTGGCCCACTATCTCTACGATAAAAGACCATCATTATCAGATGAAATCTAGTAGATGTATACGTTTTCATCGGAAAGGACAAAGTTCAATTTTCACAAAGCGTTGTACGAGGACGTTGAAGACAAGATGAAACTTAGTGTTCTGTTTGGTGTTCTATGCCTGACCTCCTGGTCATGGGCTGCGGAAGGAAAGCACTGGGGGCTGCTTGTTGCTGGTTCTATAGGCTATGGCAACTACAGACATCATGTAACATTATCTTGATAACCGTATGACTACTGCAAGATACAGGACAATGCTACCAATGGCAATAACACTGTGCCTGCTGAATATTTTGAAAACAATTTGACTGAAAGTTGTTGGTGGCTTAGCCACCAACAACTTTCAGACAAATTGTTTTCAAAATATTCAGTATGTACATAGTTAAACGCTATGGAAAATATAGGCTGCAAAAATTAAATAGGCAGACGGTCAAAGATACAATATATGTTTTACGCGCAACTAAATAAAAACCGTTTGCTGCCTAAAATTTTTTTGTATGTGCATAGAATCACGGCTTAAAGTCTATGACAGACGATCCAAATGTATGATTATACGTGTATGATTCAACAAAGTCGGACGCTGTTTGATCGTGAGTCATAGCTTTCGACAAGTCGAATAAAAAGTCGGACGATGTTCACCTTTCGTCCGCCAGACTATGTCCATCATGTTGGATGAAACAGCCAATCATATACCGGAATTGAAATCACGTGATTTTGTTGGTATCACTGGTTGGTAAATTCATCAAACAATGTTCGACGCTGTATGATCGTGTTTGAGGACCATGTATGACATACAAATGTATTATCATACATGTATAACCATACGTGTTGGATCGTTTCTCACTGGTTTAACGCGATGCACATTATCACTAGTTGTTAGAAGTAATGCACTATTAAAAAGCTAAAATAAAATAAATTATTCGCGGATAGTTTGCTGGCCTACCGTATTTGCTCAATCATGGGGATATATCATATAATAGGCAAAATCTAAAGCCACGAAGCTACCTTTAGCGCTAAACGAGATCACAAACGAGAATTAGATTTAAATAAACCTGAAAAATATAAACGTTTTTATCATATTTTATGAATTGAAATGAAATTGACTAATTTTCACAAACTATATCACTAGGAAACTTCAGTTAATGTCATGAATTTTGACACCCTCATAAGGTTCACTGTACGATGCCAGGGCGGGAACAGTAGACATTCAAGTTTATTTCGATAACTTCTTTGAAGTACACGAATATATAAAATAATATATAAATGATAAAACAACTCAGTTACAGATACACATGCAAATGCAAATTATTCCTGTATATTATCTTTAACCTGCCCGCATGCAATAGCGGCGAGTGGCCCAAACATTCTCATAACAGCGAATTGTCATGTGACCTCTGTACTACTGAGTAAGTAGTAACAAGATCAGGCGACTACCCGACGTCCGTCGAACGCTCGCCTCCGCCTAGCCTAGGGCCTCTCGTTTAATGGGGGCCTCGCTTTAAACCCCCAAAATATCTTACGGGGGTTTTATAGGCTAAGTAACGCAACGAAGAGACCACCTCGGTACCATCTCGCAGTAATACAGTTATTTTGATTAATGCCCATTTGCAGTCCAAGAGATGAATATTTAAAAAAAATTACAACCGTAATGACTGGCTCGGTAACCTTTCAGTTAGGCAGAAACCAGAAGTAGTTAGTTGCCTTTCTTACCATACTACTGTGTGCATTTAAAAAAGACTAAAATTTGGTATCTTTTAATCTTTATGTATTACCGTAAACACTTAAATAATAGCATAGTTTAACATATTATTAACCATTACAGTATATTGCACACAAACTGCGCACAAAATATGTATTGAGCAATGATTAATATATCAAAATTTTGCTGTAAACATGGAACAGTGGTCATGAATATTTAGAACTATTCAATTACAGTAAACGTCATCATAAATGGCTATCTTAGGGAAGAAGAATTGGTGGTCACTGGGCGTGGGGGTGGGTGGGGCGGGGTGGGGGTGGTGGTGGTGGGGTGGGTTGGGGGATGATTAATCCTTTCAATGATCCAGACCAGTTACGAGAAATTCTTCATGGCGTAAAAGATATTATGTTGAATATTTTAACATTAAATTGCCTGGTAAACTATTTAACAGTTTCCCTCTATTGTCTTGAAATTTAGATTATGCGATGTCATCGGTGAAAGGGGTAAATTGATCAGTTGTTATATGATTTGCTTTTCTTGTCAATAGACATTGTATTGGTTTGTCACTGTTCATGACTGGCTGTGAAGAACCAACTTCTTTTAACACCAATATGCAGTCGGTTTTTATAGACATGTCCTGTCATCCATGAACAATTAGACAACTTACTTAAATTATATCTGGTATTGCGAAAGCAGAAATAATCTAATTAAAAATAATCTACAGTTCACCATCATCATCATTGTCCGAACTAGCTATGTCCATAATGTTCGTAAATATTGAATGTCACTGTCATGTCTGAATGCAACCCGTACCAACTGACAGACACTGGCATCGCCCTCGGTCTGTACATTCACTGTCCCTGCAGTACACGTGGTAAGATTCCAGAGACACAGAGATATGGGGTCCTTTAAACGGAGTACATTTGTAAGCAAGTAGTTAACGGGTAAATATGTTCGCTATTGTTCTAAATCACTCATGCGTGACAATGATTAATTAATTTGATTAATGGGTTTTTAATTGGCTTTGTTAGGTGAACAATTACGAATGAGGTCACACCACCCTAGTTAAGAGGGTCGCTGAGCGCTATTGTTCTCTAGAGAGCGGGTGAGCGCTATTGTTCTCTATTGTGCAGCTGGGCACTATTGTTATGCCGTCATCACCCTCTGGACCAATCAGGGAACAGTTAATTTGATTAATGTGCGTTTTATTCGTTTTAGCAGGCGTAACAATGGAAATTGTTCGCCTGTCAAAATGATTAATCTGTTTTTGACATAACAATGGCGGTCAGCGGCACAAATTGATGCTGTGTGCTATTGTTCTAAAACAATGGCATCCATCCTCACTTTGCGGTCACGGCTGGTTGATTATTTGCTCTAATGCTTGGTCGTTTGTGACACAGTTAAGTTTACTGTCTGTCGATCTACGGACAACAAATGCACCGCATATGTGAGCATATACTTCTGGCTTAAATATGGGTTTGCATCTGTTTAAAATCATGTCTTGCGTCAGCGTCTCCAGATCATACAACAGATAGAATCTTCACGTTACATGTGGTAAAATTACAGTTTCGTTCTTCCATCCACTTTACTAGTGCTATAAAGAAAGGCCTTGCTCCATTTCCTGGCAAAAAAACCAAATCAGATGATAACTGACTTATGCTAAGGAGATCAAGCTTTTCTACTAAGGTGGCCATATTATTATTACTACAGGTTTTGCTGTAATTGAAGATCTCCAGATATCAATTACCATTGTTTGATATGTTCACAGTACTTGTTATGCATATTAATCATTGATGCAGTCCCAATTTCTGCTTAGTTAGAAATTAAAATGTTATTCTGATGGTAATTAGCTCATATAACCTATATTACACTATTATGTAAGTATTTAACGTAATATATATGCAATAGGAAAATAACTTTTTACGTTTTTAATGTATTTATCGTAAGTATTTTAAGAAATATAACTATACAAGCCTGGCAGATACAATTAAGAAAGGCTTCACCTCGGCTAGATGTATGAGAAGCATTGTAGCCACATTATAAATCTAAGATATTTTCTAATTTACATGGTTACCATGGCAACAGTTTAAATAATATTGACCAAGGAGATGGCAACTCCAACATCACTTTTCTTAACCAGTACACATTGGGTTACAAAACCATACCAGTTTCGCTTTGTTCTACCGTAGGTACGGGTATCATCAAAAGTCATGGTCTTGGCAGCAGGCCTATTAGGAATTCGAGCATATGCAAATAATTATTAAGCGTTCGTGATGAACTAATCGACGTCATTCACGACGTCATTGATTATGACGTCATCCTATGCGTAACGTATATGAGTAGGCTATAACGTCATATGATTTGCGAAAAAAATTGACAGATCCATTGGGGTAACATTCGCTAGAGACACTGTTAACATTACCTTATTTTCTAACGTATTTCAGGCTGACGTCTGCCATGCGTACCAGATCCTGAAAGCTCATGGAATTCCAGACGAGCGCATTGTGGTTATGATGTATGACGATATTGCATACAACAAATGGTAATTCTCGTAGAATGTTTTGATATTTTAAGTGCTGAATGGATCTGTCTAGTTTCATCTATGCCCCGCCCATCTCTAGCCAAGCTCCACCCACACCTCACTCGTGTTGGGATCGATCGATCGATCCCTGGACTACCTGACTATCAATTTCCAGAAAACTATGTAAGTAAGCTATTGAATATTTTGAAACTAATTTGACTGGGTGCTCTTGCTGCCTATGGCAGCAACAGCGCCCAGTCAAATTAGTTCCAAAATATTCGACAGAATGTTTATTAAATAGTAAAGACATACAATTCATACAACGTGTCGGACTATTAAGCGTTTAAGACGGACTGAATCGAGTCATTGATGCTGTAATTGATTATGACGTCATCTTGAGCGTCGCGTAGTTGTTTATGACGTCATATGATGGATGGATAAACTGGAAAGGTCCATTATATGATGCCGCATGTTGGATGACGTCACAATCAAATTGACTGCGTCACGAAAGTACATGAATTGTATATCTTTGATGAACTTACAATTTAATAAACAGTCTGGTGAATATTTTGAGGCTAATTTGAGTGAAAGCTGTTGCTGCCATATGCAGTAAAATTAGTTTCAAAATATTAAACTACTCACCTGTATAGCTACGTTCGAATTTAGATTTTGGCATCAACAGCCCCCTGCCCCCACTCCACCCACACAAGTCCACCCCCACCCCCACCCCGGTCAAGTTAGGTTCGCAGAATGTTGATTACATTGTAAATTCATCTAAGACATACCATTCGTACACATTAATTTTCGATTTTTGTAACGAAACCACGTCCGTTTGACCGTGACTAACGAGTGACGCGTTTGATTATGACGTCAAATATTTGAGTGGCACACCGGATCCATCCATGCCTTCAAGATTTCAGATATATTATTTCGATTGTGAATTCCTATGTCAATACACACATCATCTTGAAATGAAATTATTACTAATATAGTTACGTCTAACTCCTTAAGTGTGTGTATTGTAATATTTACATATTTGAACATCAGTGTTGAATGAGCTAATGAGTGATGTGGAATTTTGTGCATTAAGATGTCTAAATTTGTATGCTTTCATAGGAATCCAGACAAAGGCAAGCTCATAAACAGGCCAGACGGGCCCAATGTTTATCTCGGAGTGCCCAAGGATTACAACAACGATGTAAGCGTTTTATTGTACATGGCACATATATACTCCATTTAACCGGGAAGTTCCATTGATAAGTAGGCTCAGCCTAATATATACAGCATGGGATAGATGAGGTGCTTGCCATTGGAGTTTCCGTTCGATAAAATAGAGCACATGTACTGTGAGAGTTTACTCTGAGGTCCCAATAAGGCGAAGATGGTGTCACATTTGGTGTGAGCGCGTGAGCGCGCACGTACGCACGTGCGTGCGTGCGTGCGTGCGTACGTGAGTGCGCGCGCGTGTGTGTGTGTGTGTGGGTCTGTCTGTCTAACCGCAGATTTCAGAAACTACAAATTCACATTTCCAGAGTATCCATCGATGATTTGACGTCATATGACGTCATCCTCTATATAAGCAGCGTGTAGGATGACGTCATAATCATTACGTCATAAATGATTCTATATGGCCCGTCTTTAACTCTTAATAGTCCGACACGTTGTACGAATTGCATGTCTTTACTATTTAATAAACATGGTGTTGAACATTTTGAAACTAATTTGGGCAGCAACAGCACCCAGTCAAATTTGTTTCAAAATATTCAACAGATTACCTCTAGAGTTCTCTAGATATTGATAGTCAGGAAGTTCAGCGATCGATCGATCGATCGATCCCAAGACGAGCGAGATGTGGGTGGAGCTTAGCTAGAGATGGGCGGGGCATAGCTAAAATAGAAATGTCCATTGGCTCAAATGTTATCATAAGAAAGGTTGTTACTCCAAACTGGGATTTTTAGCCTTTTTATCGCGATCCAGATTTAAAGACGTGCATCCGGATCTGATCAAATTCCGGATCTATGGATATTTTGAAAACTGCTAATCAGATTTGGCTATAATTTTATCCCCATAAATGCTGCTGTTATAAAGGAAAGCCTCCAATATTTTGTCGTGATTCTTATTTAACCCCTCTTGTGTCAACAGCGCCTCCAAGCGCTCAAAATACATAATAATATATCAATTAAACATTTTGATGGTCAATATTTTTCAAGATATTTTAATTTTAAAAGACTCTTTTTTTTTTGTAAATTGACAAATGATTTCTTTTCGCCAGCGTGACTATTAAAGGAGTAATAGCAAGAAAAATTAAAGTTTTTACTTATTAGTGTCTATCTGTGGTCCGAGACAAGAGTATTTTTGAAAATTTACCACTAGAATCACTGGCTCGGTTACCGAGCCAGTCATTCTAATGGTAAATATTTAAAAATACTCTTCTCTAGGACTTTCAAATAGCCATGTCCTAAGACCACTGCAACATTGTTTTTTTGTCAACTTAACCATTAAAGGGTTAAGTTGACACAAGAGAGGTTGGTTAAATATACGGTTCTGAATTCGGATAAGTTTTGAGAATAAAATAAATCTGAATACTTGTAAACATTGAGACATGGTTGAAAGGACACTCTGATTGTTGTTGTTTAAAATGCACGTTAACCCATTCACCGATGAATTCGCCATATCTCATTTTCAAATCAATCATACAGGAACACTGCTGAATATTTTGAAACTGATTTGACTGCTAGTCAAACTAATTTCAAAATATTGAACAGAATAAGTGTTATATCGTAAAGTATATACTTTTTCAGGTAGTCAGTATCGTTGAGAGGGTATTATAATTTTAGTTGAAAATTTCGATGTTACACCTGAGATATTTCCGAAAGTACTACAAGGCAAGAAAACTGGAACAGGTAGCGGAAAAGTAATTAACAGGTACATGCACAATACTGCTATAGAATATAGATTTTTGAAATACATTATTATTTATTCCTCCATGTATTGGATATTTGAGTATATCCATCATATGACGTCATAATCAACTGCGTCACGTGTATGATGACGTCATAATCAATTAAGGCATGAATGACTCGATTTAGTCCGTATTAAAAACTTAATAGTCCGACACGTTGTACGAATTGTATGTCTTTACTATTTAGTAAACATTCCGTCGAATATATTGAAACTAATTTGACTGGGCGCCGTTGCTGCTATAGGAAGCAACAGCACCCAGTCGAATTAGTTTCAAATTATTCAACAGCTAACCTGTGTAGCTTTCTGGAAATTGATAGTCAGGGAGCTCATGGGTCGATCGACGAAGTGTTATAGTCTAGCTTAGCTAGAGATGGGCGGGGATTAGCAAAAACTGGAACGGCGCATTGTTAACATCATTACATCATTAAAATGGGAACTGTCAATAGAGTCACCCGATCTGTCACTCAAGTAGGCCTATATTACGTCATAATCAATTACGTCACATATAGGCTGACGCCACAATCATAATGAGGTATTATAACTCCGTCATGAAGCTCAGAATTTGTACGAATTGTATGTCTTTGATGGCTTTACAATTTAATAAACATATTCTGTTGAATATTTTGAAATTAATTTGACTGGGAGCTGTTGCTCAATATTAGATTTTCTGTATAGTTACTTTGAAATTGGGATCTGGTAAATCAGTGTTCAAAGTATATAAATCTATCTCAACACGCACACACCATGGGCGGGTCGTATCTAGAAATGGGCAGGGATTAGCTAGACATGTTTGCATCGAGCCACTCAACGAATTAGGGATCACAATATAAGGATCCGACGTATTTGACGTAATCATATACGTCACACACGAACTAACTGTTACACTACGATACAAGATGATGTAGCTCCGTCATGAATGTCGAAAAGTCCGTCACGCAGTACACGGATTGTATGTCTTTGTTGAATTTACATTTAAATAAACGTTCTGTTGAATAGTTTGAAACTAATTTGACTTGGGCGGCTGTTGCTGTCCTCGGCAGAAATCCACCGCAGTGAAATTAGTTTCTAAATATTCAACAGCCGACCAGTATGGCTACGTTGAAATTCAGATTCTGGGAATTAGTGTTGTAAAGTTTCAAATCGATCAAAACACGTCTAAAAGAATAGGTGGAACTTATATAGAAATGAGCGTGGCATAGATAGAAATCGATCCCTCTGTTTTTTGCGAGAAATTACATCTGAGCCTATGATAACCCGTATGTAATATGTTTCAGCGGACCCAATGACAAAATATTTGTGAACATGGTGGATCATGGCGCACCGGGTATTTTCGCATTCCCGAGTACATTTGTAAGCTATCTATATTGTATTTGAGATTATCAAATTGATTATCAGTATAATTTTTACAATTTTATGTTGATGGATTTGCTTTGGATATGCACCGTTAAAGTCATAATCTTCGTCCATAATAAAGAGATGGATTTCTTGCTATGCCCCGCCCATTTCTAACTAAGTTTTACAGTGTTGAAATCAATTTAAACACGGTATTTTGAATATTGAATTCACAGAATCCCAATTTCAACGTAGGTATACAGGTAAGCTGTTGAATATTTTTAAAGTAATTTAACTGGGAGCTGTTGCTGCCTATGGCAGCAACAGCTCCCAGTAAAATTACTCTAAAAATATTAAACATAATGTTTATTAACCCCTGCATGCCGAAGCCGGCCAAAAACAGGCGTCTTCAGTGGTATTTTAGAATGTTGATTTGCAGGCCAAGAGAATAGTATTGTTGGAAATTTCGCACTAAAATGCCTGGCTCGATAAGAGCCAGTCATTTCAGATGTTAATTTAAAAAAATAGTCTTCGCTTGGCCTGCAAATCAACATTCAGTGAGCAAATAATTAGATTTTCTTAACCAAATTTAGCCAGTAAAGGGTTAAACTGCAAATCCATCAAATTCATATCCTTTTCAAGCTTCATGACATAGTTGTATTACGTCATTATGATTGTGACGTCTCAGTAAATCAACTGACGTCATAATCAAGTACTTTACATGTAGTTTGACGTCATAATCAATTACGTCATGAATGACGCAATATAGTCCGTCACAAACGTTATAATAGTCCGACAAGTTGTACGAATTGTATGTTTTTATTATTTAATGCACATTCTGTTGAATATTTTGAAACTAATCTGACTGGGTGCTGTTTTATTTTACATGCCTATGGCAGCAAGCGTCAAGTGAAATTAGTTTCAAAATATTTAACAACATGTTTATTGACTAGTAACATCTTTATGTATAAGAACGGAAGAACGCTTTCATTGGAATCCAAAAGTGCTTCTTAAGTAGATGCTATGCGGATCAATGGCTCATGGCTATAAGTTCTCCCTCACCAAGCCTGGAACTGGTTCATGGACAATGTACATAACGCTATATCATGTTACATCACATCTGTTGAGTTGTCACATCCATTCGTCAATCTGGATCCAAGCAATCAATGGTATATGTATATATATATATATCCTCATTACAACATGCCACTGATAAACACTTACGTTTGTGAGTCTACGCGATCCTACAGCTGCACCACCGATTTACCCAGTTCTCATTACAGGCGCATCAGCATCAACCAAATCTGGTTGCAAAGCTACCCATTTTATCTAACTGCCATCATATGCCCTCAAAAGCAGTTTAGCATGGCAACTTGCTTGTATTAACCAACAACTATGCGGTGCATGTGGCGTAACCCTGGGAATAACATTGAAGTGTTCTTGAAATAAACCATCATTATCCACTTTTGCTTGAGCCTAAGGATGTCTCCATCTGACAGGTTCTACTGTAGAGTGCAATTGCATATTGCCTAGACATTTAGAATAACACGCTGACATTTTCAGGCAATATTCATAAGTGCCCTCCTATATAGGTCCATTGCTAGCGGGATTGGAAAGAATAGTATGCCCAACTCAAAGATGGCGGCCATTTTTATCCACGATTACGTGAAACACGTAACTGGGCTTTGTTTTGGATTCTTCTTAGAAATAAATGGGTATGGGATTTAAAGAGAACACAAAAAGGAACATTTTACAAAAGACATTGGCGCATTAATTCCACTTGTTCGCTTGCTAGCGGTATTAACACAAATGGTACAACCAAATCAAAGATGGCCGCCATTTCCCCCAGGATTATGGGAAAAACTTCAACCGAATAATTGGTCATATGAGCAGACATCTTACCATAATAACGAACCACTATCCGATGGGATCTAAAAGCAGATGTCCATTATATAGACATGTTTGACTGTACTTAATTTGTAGCTTCACGTAAAGCAACTGAATGATGCCTTGAAGAGCATGCACAATGAGAAGCGATACAAACAGGTATGTTTATGTTACGGGAGTTGTGTAAATGCAATGTTCTATACGAATATTTCAATATTTAGTGCATGTTCGTCCGCATGCGCAAACCTATGTGTTCATTTCCGTTATTAATAAAATAAAGTTACTACGACTAAATGTACAGTTATCTTTGGAAAGTGTGCATTTAATAGATCCTGGAGGAGTTTTAATATCTCGTATGTTGTAGACTAGGGAGGGATCAACCTATGGCTATGCCCCGCCCATTTCTAGCTAATCTCCGCCCACATCATGAGAGTGTTGGAATCGATTTTAATATTGCGAACCTTGATTTCCCAGAATCTAAATTCCAAGGTAGCTATAGAGGTAACCTGTTGAATATTTTGAAAGAAATTTGACTGGGAGAAGTTGGTGCATATGGCAGATTCAGCTCCCAGTCGAAGTAGGCTAACATACTCAAGAGAATGTTTATTAAATGGTAAATTCATCTAATATATAAAATTCAGACACTTTCGTGACGGCCGTTACTACTTTCGCGCCGGCCCTACGTCATTTTGATTGTGTGATGCCAGCTGGTAAGTGCGCGTATTTGATTATGACGTCAGATACTTGAGTGACAGTGCGGATAGAGCCATTATAGCATACCTTTCCCTCATTCACTATGTCCGTACTAATCTCATGGACTGAACGCTGTTAATTAGTCCAGTAAAACTACAAATTAACCTAGAACAAATTGCAACAGAATTTATTTCTTTTCTGCGGCATTCATGGGACTGCCAGGTGTCACATATCAAAAGTCCTCCAAAATCCCTCGATGGGAAAGTGGGTAAATTCGCATATTTAGCTACCGCCATTATCCGAATAATGAAACTTCCCTTACCTGCTTCATTCCGCAAATAAACGAAGTAGAAATGTTGTCTCAGCTCTGAATTTCATGGTCACGGAAGACAGTAAGCAATTGGCAATATTGCCTTGAACCACTTGTACACATTCTCCAAACCACAGATTAAATATGGTTGTATGCACAGGGCCGGGGTAATTTAAAAAAATTATATTTAAAGTAAGTTTAATTTTGTTTTTCGCTTTTAAAATTTTATCTAAAATAAATTGCATTTTAATTTTCACTTTTATCTCACAATTTGAATAAATTTCTATACAATTCAATCAGAATATGGACATGGATTTAGATACATGCGTTATTTGTAACCAGAGCCTAGAAAATGGCTCACAAACTGTTAAGCTTCGAGTTAAAGGCTGTGACGGTATTAACAATGCTAGCAGAGCCCGTGAAAGCGATGTCATAGCTGAAGTAGGACAGAGGGTTCATGTAAAATGTCGACGGGAGTTTATTGATCCCAAGCGGATTGCCCGTGACGCAGAGAAAATTGAACAATCTCCGCCACCCATGCGAACACTCCGTTCAGAAAGTCCAACATTCAATTTTAGTGAACATTGTTTGCTATGCGGATACCCTGCAAAAATTCAAGATGGAAAGAAACGTGGCTATGATATTTATCCAGTAAGTACTCATGACTTTCAATGTAGTATCGCCGAGGCCTGTGAGCAGAGAAAAGACGAATAGGGCAAACTTGTAGCTGGGCGGCTTGCCTTCACGCCGGATTTATGCGTTGTCAATGCAGTATATCATCAGAGCTGCAGCGTAAATTTTCGAACCATGAAAAATATCCCTCAGCTGCACTCATCTTGCTCATCCCAAAAACATGGAAGGCCAGAAGACTTGGACAGCGTAAGAGCATTTAGTGCGACAATGGCATTTCTTGAAAATAATGATGATGAGCAGCTTCTATAAGGAACAGAAGAGAAAGGATTCCAAATCAGAGAGCATGCTAATCATCCAGACAGCTGCCAAACTGCTTAGACACGATATTAAGTTAATTGATTCATGCACATCATCTGAAAGCTATCCATCAAGGGAGCAAATGAGCGACCCAGTAAAGGCATTAAACTATTTACCAGAGACACTGCGGGAATTATTGCGGATTTTGTTTACTGGAAAAGACACAGAAATGAAACAGGCATCAGTTGGACAGGCTATTATGCAAGGAACTCGTCCTAGAGTTATTTTGGCACCTTTGCAGTTCGGGCTGTCATGTGAGATGCACCATAAATTTGGATCTAGATTTATTGTTGACACCTTGTACAAGCGCGGATTTGGATGTTCATACGCGGAGATACAGCGGTTTTAGCGCAGTGCATCACTTCATGGTGGAGATCTACCACAGCCATTATCAGGCGAGTTCATTCAGTTTGTTGCCGACAATGTGGATCACAATATTTGCACAATAGATGGGCATAATACATTTCATGGAATGGGAATCATTGCATCTGTTACACCAGGAAACCTTTCGTGCAAACTTATTCCAAGGATAAATGTAACATCTGAAGATATCAAGCAAGTTGGCAAGATCTGTATCAGGAACTTTGAGTCTCAGCATACCAGGAACTTCCCATTGACCTTTAAGGAGTTAACTGCGATGGAACAAACAGACCCAACAGCTGACATTGACATCCTCTGGGATTTCTCTTCGTTTCTGCGTTCAAGGAGACAGTCATGGTCTGGCATGATGCAAACTGTTCACCAAGGAGTTTATCCAGGTAAATCGTCTGTTATTTTCCTTCCGATGATAGATCTAGAGCCAAGTAACATGACCTGCATCTTTTCCACTTTGACTTATGTTTGTGAACAGGCAAACCGATACCATGTTGCACCCGTGATTACATTTGATCAGCCCTTATTTTGGAAAGCTATGACTATCATAGAGATTGAGCCGAGCTGGAGTCCATTAAAGCAAATTATTCTAAGACTCGGAGGTCTTCATATGGAGATGAGCTTCCTTGGCTGCATTGGTCACTTTATGGCAGGAAGCGGTCTTGCGCCTATTCTAGAGGTAGTCTACGCTGAGAATGCTGTCAAACACATTCTTAGTGGAAAGGCAATTTCTCGAGTAGTTCGAGGACACCTCATGGTTTTTGCTTCTCTCAGTACAATCTTGATTGCAGATGCATACAACCTACCACTACCTACAATTGCAGATGCTGAAGTTGACACTGTAGAATATTCCGCTGCAATGCATTCAAAAGAATTGTTTGACAATGATGATAATGTTGCAGGACATGAACCGATTGAAAGTTCCCTAAATAAAAGTCTTGTTAAAGGTGGAGAGCTCTATGATGACATTTTCAAAAATCCGTATGTAGCTACAAGATTGTCCTCGGAAAATGCATTACATGATGTCAAGGACAAACTAGACTCAGAGAAGGTGGTCATGAAAGATAAGAGGACTGCACGACTCTGGCTTTTGTATATGGAGTTGGTTGACATTCTGCGCAAATTCATTAAGGCAGAACGACCTGGTGATTGGAACATGCACCTTCAGACCGTTCGTGAGATGCTTCCATATTTTGCAGCCGCTGGGCATAATCTGTACGCCAAGTCTGCATATGTATATTTACAAAAGATGTTAGAAATACCTGAAAGTCATCCAGATGAAATTAGTAGAAACCAGGTACCTATGCCATACTATTTCATCTTAGCTTAGCTTAGAAACACACAATACCGTGACATAATAAAATATAATATGTATTGTATCAATATCAATGATGGTATTAGGTAAATTCATGCAAGTGGCATAACACAATACATTTAATTTGTGGAGAATATGTCAATCGTATTCGTTTATTACTAAAAAAGTCCAAAAATACCCAGTCACACATATATTACATACCGGTTTTAAAGAAATAAAGAAAAATGGATTTTTCAGGTGAAATGGCCCAAATCTGGTAATAATTATGCAAATTTTACCCTTTCCCCTATTGGAATTTTGGAGGACTTTTGATATGTTGTACATGATGGCCCCCTATACACTGGGCGAGGTAAAAAAATTCTGGTGCAGTTTGTTCCGGGTTAAAATATTTTTGGCCTAGATTGACTGGACTAAATATAGATATGATGTTTTACAATCACCTCTCTTCGAAGTTTCATTGTCCAACAGTGGGTGAACAAATTTAGCCTACTGTTATCCGTAGATTAAATGCCATTTTAAAATTCGTTCAACCTGTAATTAGATCTTCTGACGGAGGGTGCAAATACTTCTGCACACACACCCACCATGGGAAATTCTAAATCAGTACGCTTAAGGGGGGAATCAAGTTTTAGCTACGCCCTGCCCATCTCTATCTAAGCTCAAGTCACACTTTGCCCGTTGGTGGAATCGATGGATTTTTGCACTCGCTGAATCTCAATTTCCAGAAAACTATGCAAGTAAGTTGTTGAATATTTTGAAATTAAATTGTCCGTGTGCTGTTGCTGCCCATGGCAGCAGCAGTGCCCAGTCAAATTCGTTTCAAACTATTCAATATAATGTTTATAACAAATAACACACACATTCGTTTCAAACTATTCAAGATAATGTTTATTAAACAGTAAAGACATACAATTCGTACAACTTGACAGAAAATTAAACGTTTATGACGGACTAAATCGCGTCATTCACGACGTATCTGATGGTGACGTCACCCTACATGTGACGTAGTTGACAATGACGTCATATGATTAACTGGGAGACTGGATTCCACTATTGTAATATCGCGTTAAGCGTTGTGATTCTGTGCATGATCAGTCAGAGATTCCAGACCATCGCCCTCCCATTTTGGCACATTGTAAACATTTTTCGGATATTCAAATATTTTTGCATTCTTTTGGAATATTCGGATTTTCCCCCGGATTTTTGAGATTTCTGTGTATCACTCGTACATTCCTGGACCCCTAGTGCGAGGCTTTGCTGTGTTCAAATTTGAGCCAAATCGGACCAGTAATTCCCGGGATATTCACAGATCCAGAATATAATCCGATCTTGATCCGGATTCTTTTATCCGGACGATGGCCAACATCTGGACATCCTCTTCCATGACAAGATGGATCAGTAGTTTCTGCCAGACAAACTGACAGATGGACGGACGGATAGAATACACAACACAATCTCGGGGGATGTGGTGTTGATAAAAGGAGCATAATTAAATGAGTAATCGGGGTGGGGGTTGGGGGCACCTATTTTAGATATCTCCACCCATTTCCAGCTAAGCTGTGCCCGTGTTGGAATCGACCGGACCCTTTATTCCCAGAATCCTAGGGTAAATATACAGGTAAGTTGTTGAATATTTTAAAACTGATTTGATGGGTGCTGTTTCTCCCCATGACAGCAACAGCGCCCGGTCAAATTAATCTCAAAATATTCACCAGACTGTTTATTAAATAGTAATGCCATACAATTCGTACTGAAGGACAACTCAATGGTCATGACGGAGTTTAATACGTCATTCTGTACGCGTTTTGATTGTGACGTTAGCCTATAAGTCACGTAATTGATTATGACGTCATATACTAGAGTGACATATCGGATGTATCCATTATCTTAACAGTATTCTTTTGTTATTTTCTCAGATGGTAATCTATATGGAGTCGTGCGAATCGGGATCAATGTTCTATGAAGATCTTCCATCGAATATCAGCAGTCAGTATTCCAGGAAATATCCAGAGAGACCATGTATATGTTGCTAAAGTCTCTTCGTAGATCCCTGTCGTACACAACTGAGTACATAAATACTCGGGCTCGGTATTTTAATCTACCACGAATTCGAATCATTCGATTTGATTTTAACCGTCAAAATTTGAATAACCAAATACGAAGACTCATATATACACCTGTGCAAAAGTTAAGCACCAGCAAAAACAATAGAACGTAGAAACATGATGGTACAACTAGGCTGCCATACTTTTTGTCCCCGCGTTAGCTGACATAATTCCAAGTACGAAATGCACATGCATGCATGACTTCACGCCGCTTGATGTCCGTGCGTGGCGGGAAACAGCACACGTGTTCAGTTATGTAAAAGTCCAGTTTGAGGTGTAGAACATTACATACAGATTTAGGCGACAAGATTAGGAATTTTGTGTTCATGACCGTGGTTTATTTGTACAGAGAGAATTAGCTCTTGATTGTGAACCGCTATGGCAAGACGAAGGTTAAGTGATCGTGTGAAATGGCAAATCATAGGCATGCATACCACTGGTATGTCATGCAGAGAGATTGGTAGACAGCTGAACATTAACCATACTGTAATCAGTCGTTTGATTGCAAAACATGGGCAAACTAACGAGGTGAACGACAGGCCTAGATCTGGAAGACCGAAGAAGACTACTGCCCGTGATGATCGAGCCCTAGTACGCCTTGTTAGGAGATCTCCATTCACCAACAGCAGAGTGCTCAGCCAGCAATGGGAAACGCGCAATAGAGTGTCAATGTCTACCGTCAAAAGGAGACTGTATGCTGCTGGCATGAAAGCTAGGAGACCTGTCAGACGTCCTCTCCCCACTGCACACCACAAAGAGGAGCGTCTGATGTGGTGCAACGAAAGAAGACACTGGAACATGAGTTCCTGGAGACGGGTACACTGGTCCGATGAAAGTCGGTTCCTGCTTCATGCCACAGATGGTCGAACTCGTGTATGGAGGTCCAGACGCACGGCGTACGACCAACGTAACATCATGGAAGAAGTTCCATTTGGTGGAGGTTCCGTTATGATATGGGGGTGCATCTCATTTGATTGTAAGCTGGATCTGTTGACTGTACCTGGAACACTAAATGGACAAAGATATCAAGATTCCATACTGGATAGAGTTGTGGTCCCTCAATCTGTAAATCATGCACCTGGAACCCACCCTATATTCATGGATGACAACGCCCGACCACATCGTGCTAGAGCTGTGCATGAATACCTCCGCCAGAATGCCATCGAAACCCTACCATGGCCAGCAAGGAGCCCTGACATGAACCCTATTGAGCATATCTGGGACATTCTGGGAAACATGGTGAGAAGGAGGGATCCTCCTGTGCAGAACCTACAGGAATTAACAGACGCACTCCATCTTGAATGGCAACGAATACCACAATGGCGTATCAGTCGGTTGGTGACCAGCATGAGACGTCGTGTCCAGGCCGTCATCCAGGCACAAGGTGGATATACCCGGTATTAATAATGACAGTCTCAAACTCGTGCACAGATGTTAAACTTCGTTTTCAGACACCATTAATGACAATCTAGCCACGTGTGTCAACTGTAGGGCAATAGTTGTCAGTTGTGTCAACGTAACCATATTCAGGCCTCGTTTTCAAGTTCAAACAAAAACATACAGTGTTTCCCCACCATCATAATCAGCATTCCTCTAGTTGCATTATTACCTCTTGCACTAAGATGGATGGGTACATAAATGTTTATGCTATTGCTTTCTTCATAGCACATGAATATACCCTCGCATGTGCGTAAAAATAGGGTGGTGCTTAACTTTTGCACAGGTGTATAAGTACCATTTTGTGCTCTTTGACTCGCTGTTGGTACACGATTGGCTAAATACACACGCCGCAACAAGTTGTATACAACAAGTTGGTTCCGACCGTACACACGACCCATCAAGTTGTATACAGCATTTGTGTACAAAACCCAAAACCGGCACAGCGATCACGTGGCATCTCCTCGTTTATCGCGATTGAACTAGTCCGGTATTTTCGAATTAAATAAACACTCCTCGCAAAGCTCAACTAAATTGTCGAATTCTTCGATCGTCCATGTACCTTTACTAAGGGCAGCCAATGCTGTTGCCATATGACGCGTAAATGCATGGAGACGGTGACGTAAATGCCGTGTATTAATTTGGGACAATTGATTGGTCGCATACAATGTTGGATGAACAAGGTGTATGATACAGAAAACACACGGACCAACTTGTTGTATGAAAACGTTGGATGAAAATAGTACACTGTTCTATTTTCTTCAGCCAACTTTTTGTTGCATACAACTTTTTGTATCGTGTGTATCGAGCTTAAGTCAAATTAATTGTAATATACTCAGTAGAATAACCGTAATTGGCGGCATATTCCATTTTGGATTACGGTGATATTTTTATATCATCAGAGACGAAAGGGTGTTATGGCCATGATCGAGACAATTGCTGGCATGTCCGGATCTAACAGAATAAAAGACTACTTCTTGAAATCACGTCAACCATTAACACGACACGAGTGCTATCAGAAGGCTGGGGATGAATTCAACGCAATCTGCTTTCAAGGCCAACTCACACAGGTACTGAATGAATTAATTCAGTTTTGGCTACGCCCCGCCCATCTCTAGCTAAGCTCCTCCCACGCTTTATCCGTGTTGGGGTTGATGAACCGTGAAATCCGCGAATCTCAATTTCCAGAAAAATATGCACGCCAGCCGTTGAACCAGAATATTTTGAAACTAATTGTTGAATATTTTGAAACTAATTTGACTGGGTGCTGTTGTTGTCTACGGCAACAACAGCGCCCAGTCAAATTAGTTTCAAAATATTCAATAGAATGGTTATTAAGTAGTAAAGACATACAATTCGTACACATGGCGAACTTACTAACTACGTCATTCGCTACGAATCTTCATTGTGATGTCAGGCTACATGCAATGTATTTCATTGTGACGCCATATACTTGAGTGACAGATTGGATTCGTCCATTAGATAGAGGATCTCAACACAGTCGACATTTCGTAACAAATTTATCACATGTGTTTAGTAAGATCTCAATAGAGTGATCCATTTCTACCTATGCTCCGCCCATTTCTAGCTATACCTCACCCATTTCTAGCAAGCAAGCCAACCAGCCAAAACAAGTCTGTGAGGTTTTCCGGAGAATTTTTGGTGGGCGGTGTGGGGTTGTGGGGGTGGGGGGGGGGGCGGCCGGCAAGGGGGGGGGGGGGGGTGGTCCTCTAGCTATTGCCATTACTGTTAGGTCTTAGTAGGTTATTGCTTATTACGTAAAGTCACTACGTAACTAGCGCGTAGATTTACTACGTGACCCTACAATGCAACTCATAAATAAGTTAACGTTACATATTTCCAAAACACTATTTAAATATTGTCAAAAATATTCAACACTATGTTTTATTTGTATTTGAAAATTCACTGCGCTATATTTTGGCTGTACTCTAGTTATTAACATTTAAACAACATGGCGCTGATCGTTATAAACAATGGCAAATTTGTCCAATACCCGCGTCCTTGATATATTTTCTCCAGTCAGGCCGCCGCAAGATCAAAAGTGTCTATTTTGAAAACAATGTTACTGGAAGCTGATGCTGGCATACCGGTACGTCTTCGGAAACCCACAGACACAGTCACATCAACCCAAATTCAGAAAATATCGCTCCATTAGAGTTATTGAAAAATACTTTTAAAATGTCTATTTTAAAAACAATGTTGCTGAAAGCTATTGCTGTTGAGTTTTAGCCTTTGGCCGCAAAATTAGCATATGTGCTCAGGACCCCATGAACAAGTTTCCACCAATATTTGGAGAAGATCGCACCAATAGAATCAGAGTTATTGAAGAATGCGTAAAATGTATATTTTGAAAACTGTTGCTGAAAGCGCTTGCTGTTCCGTTTGAGTTTCTGATGGTGCAGGTTCGGGGACTACTTGCGCATGCGTCCCTCCAAATTTGGAGAAGATCCCTCCAGTAGAACCATAGTTATTAAAATGTCTTTAGCAGAAGCAGAAGAGAAGGATAAGAAGAAGAAGAAGAAGAAGAAGAAGAAGAAGAAGAAAAGAAAAAGAGAATCAGAGGAAGAAGAAGAAGAGAAGAAGAAGATGAAGAAGAAGAGTAGAAGAAAAAGAAGAAGAAGAAGAAGAAGACGCGGGTACAAAATGGATTTAATTAGTACTAACTAATAACACTTATTACTAAATGCTAATTAGTCTTTTCTGTGTTTCTCCTATTCTGTTCAGGATCCATTTGCCATGCGTCAGATGTACGTTCTCATTAACATGTGCGAGGACCGAGTGCCAATAGCTAACATGATAGCCGGAATGACTCAAGCCTGCCAGTAGGGAAAGTGAAATACAGCATGCCTACTAATCTCCCATAAAATTATATCTCCTAATTAATACTGAAAAAATTCAATTATAATCAAGTTACTAAAATATTTTAATTGTGTTATCTTCAATTAATAATACTGTTATATCATGAAGATGTACTTCTGAAGCTTTCAAATCAAGTCATATTAGTTTCAAAACATTCAACAACGTAAACAGGAATTTTTGATTTGCAACGCTGGAATTAGTCAGGATTTAGCCAATCAAGAAAATTTAATTAATTTAATTCAATAGTCAATGATTTAGCCAATTCTGCTTTTTCATTAGCCAGATTTCAATTTTACTAGCATTTGACTAGTGGGTAGATCTACCCCTGCAAGCACAACGGTGCGATCACAGACACCCGCGATTCTGTTGATGTTTTCATTAATGCACGTCAACGGGTGTTGAATAATAGTGTTGTCTGCCTTTTCATATGTCGTCTCGATACTACCAATGTTACCGATGCCAACTCTCACGCTGTCCTCGTCTCCAGTGACAAAAAACTGTTTATTAAATAGTAAATTCCCCCAAAACTTTTTCATCTTCCTGACGGAGATAGATGTTTTGTGACGCCAGCATTAAAGTAACGTAATGGACCTTTCCGGTTTTAGCTATGCCACGCCCATCTCTAACTACGCTCCACCCACACCTCTCTCCTGTTGGGATCGATCGATCTCTGAACACCCTGACCATCAATTAAAAAAAAGCTACACAGTAAGCTGTTGAATATTTTGAAACTAATTCGACTGGGTGCTGTTGCTGTCTGAGGCAGCAACAGCGCCCAGTCAAATTAGTTTCAAAATATTCAACAACATGTTTATTAAATAGCAAAGAATTACAAAGACATACAATTCATACAATGTGTCATCGTCCTATCGCACGGTCTCGCCCTCCCACTCCCGTGTCGAGTCCCGTGCTTGCAGGCTTTGGATGTCTGGCCTAAGTCCGCGAAACTTCATAAATGAGGTCGGTCAACTACCGCCTAATAAAATCGCTCGGTTATTGTCATCCTACTAATATACTGCCAATCACATACTGTAGATTGACATTCGTGTCTCGCAAGCTCTCCATCGACGTTGGCGCGAAGCTACGCCTCTATCTTTAGATTTATAGGGAGATTGAAGTAGGCAGAAATCTGATTGTCTACCTGAAAACCGGCAGCGAACATAGTGAGAAATCGAGTGTTTGTAAGTACGGCCTCGAGCAGTGAAGCGATGTGAGTGGGCGTATGATAGTTAGATGACAACATGTCGGACCATTTGAGATTTAATGACGGTCTATATGGAACCCTTTGTGACGTAATGATTATGACGTCATCATACACGCGTTGAGCTAATTATGACGTCATACGAGGTCTGATGATGAATGGATACTCTGGAAAGGTGAATTAAGAATGGCGTTATATATACTTGACAGATCGATCCTTCCGTTAGACTGGAACCTGTTGCTGCCTGTCGCTTCCGTCCTCTAAGGTTTAAATGGTTAATCTTCGGCCGCTGCTTAATTTTGCAGTGCAACTCATAAATAAGTTAACATGTTTTCAAAACAAAAATAAACATGTTAATTATTAAGAAATGGTCTGTTGAATAGCAATGCCTTCTAATCGAATGGAGGAAACCAGTTTTCGCTATGCCTCGCCCATTCGTAGCTAAGCTCCACCCATGCTTTTCCCGTGTTGGGATCAATCGATCCATGCACTCCCCGAATGTAAATTTCCAGAAAATTATACACGTAGGTTGTTGAATATTTTGAAAACTATTTTGACTGGGTGCTGTTGCTGCCTATGGCAGCAGCAACAGGCAGCAACAGCGCCCAGACAAATTAGATTCAAAATATTCAACAAAATGTTTATTAAATAGTACATACATACAATTCGTACAACTTGTCGGACGAATAAGCGTTTGTTACGGACTATATCGCATCATTCATGGCGTAATTGATTATGACGTCCGTATGCACGTGATGTAGTTGATTACGCCGTCATATACGTGACTGAGAAACTGGATTACGCAATGTTTAAAATATTCAATGGGAGGTTTTAAATTGTTTTTGGAAACAAAGGGGTTAAGTTATATATCATATATAAGTGTGTAATCGATGACTGGTTATGACTGTAGGGGATCCATCGACCTACACGGTATGCAGGGGTTACATCGACTTATAGGTTATGCATTTGATGGACTTGTGGTATATGTATGGGAAATTAACCATAAATAAATAATTTTGAATCTTGAATCTTCACTTAAAATGATAAACTCTAATTTTGACACAGACGGAAGCTGTTTTCCCTCGTGGCGAAGGTAATTACTGGACGTTCATCGGTTCTGGCAACATAGTTAGCGTATGGCTTGCATATGTTATTGTAACCTGTGTCATGTTTCCGTGGGTTTCAATACAGAAAGGAACCAGAACAACCAGAGTATAGCGAACTTCCACATTTGATTTATGCCATTTAAATTAATGAATCCAGTTTCTCAGTCAATAATGTGGCGTCATAATCAACTACGCCACTTGTTGGCTGGCGTCATAATCAATTACGTCACGAATAACGTATGGATGAGTTCGCCAGGTCAGCTTAATGGATGATTCTAGTTTATCCATCAATCATATGACGTCATAATAAACTACGCGAGGTGTATGATGATGCCATAATTAATTACGTCATGAACGATGTAGCTAAGTTCGTTACGAACACTTAATTGACGAGGGACTAAGCGGTGTTGTACGAATTGTATGTCTTTAATATTTTGTAAACGTTCGGTTGAATAGTTCGAAATTAATTTGACTGGGCGCTGCTGCTGCCATAGCTAGCAACAGCACCCAATCAAATTAGTTTTAAAATATTTAACAGCTTGCCTGCGGAATTTTCTGGAAATTGAGATTCAGTGAGTGCACGTCGATCGACGTCAACACGGGCAATGTATGGGTGGAGCTCAGCTAGAGATGTGCAGGGCATAGCTAAAACTGGATTTCACCATTGTATCTCAGATCAGGCCGCATATTACAGTACTTTGTTGCTTGATTTTGCCTCGAATAGGTTTGATAAATGAGAAAGAGAGAGAGAGAGAGAGAGAGGG